>JASAND010002211.1:0-23627 GCA_030248195.1 Trissonchulus latispiculum | reverse complement strand
TGCCTCCCAATGCCGGATCATGTGTAACTGGTGTCTCCAGCGGAACACCGGGGCAGCTAGGCGCGTCCGAAAAAGGGAATTAACAGTACCCTGCTGCTTTTTACCTCTGATCTTGGAAGTCCTGAGTAGTGGGTCCGAGCGCTATAAAGCTCACCCGGAGGTGGTAACAGTTCGGCTGGCTTTTCTAGAGCTGCTCAGGGCGAGGAGGGAGATCAAGGCCCCTTGAGCTTTCAGTTAAGACCCACCGGCGTGTGGACATGCTCTGGCTGATTGCTAACCTGATCCCCAGCTATGGGCAAATAGCAACCTCCAGGACTGGCGACCCTGGTTGTATCCCAGCCAGAAACTACTCTATAGATGGATATGTCAAATCATTTTCAGACCAATGCTAGGATGACCCCCGCCACTCGGGTCTCCCCACAGCCGGACGCCGATCGTGGAAACCTGGGGCTGAGGGGACAAACAAACCGGGTTTCGGCGCGTCCCACCACGACACCACAAGTGAAACTATCTTCCAGAATCAGCATTGCTTCATGGAACGTCCGCTCACTACTCTCCCTTGGAGCCAAGAACTCCTAGCCAGATCTCTAAGCGAGAGCTGATGGCGATGCCCACACCATGCTGACCACTTCCATCCGTAGGGCCGCTGTAATAGAGTCTGTATTTAGGATGTTTGGACTGACATCCAGGCAATACCGGAGTTAGGAGTGAGGTGCTCCCGGAGTCCGCAATGCGTGTTTCCGAGAGACAGGCGATGCCAATATTCCTCTCGTTTAGAGATCTGGCTAGGAGTTCTTTGGCTCCAAGGGAGAGTAGTGAGCGGACGTTCCATGAAGCAATGCTGATTCTGGAAGATAGTTTCACTTGTGGTGTCGTGGTGGGACGCGCCGAAACCCGGTTTGTTTGTCCCCTCAGCCCCAGGTTTCCACGATCGGCGTCCGGCTGTGGGGAGACCCGAGTGGCGGGGGTCATCCTAGCATTGGTCTGAAAATGATTTGACATATCCATTCATAGAGCAGTTTCTGGCTGGGATACAACCAGGGTCGCCAGTCCTGGAGGTTGCTATTTGCCCATAGCTGGGGATCAGGTTAGCAATCAGCCAGAGCATGTCCACACGCCGGTGGGTCTTAACTGAAAGCTCAAGGGGCCTGATCTCCTCCTCGCCCTGAGTAGCTCTAGCCAGCCGAACTGTTACCACCTCCGGGTGAGCTTTATAGCGCTCGGACCCACTACTCAGGACTTCCAAGATCAGAGGTAAAAAGCAGCAGGGTACTGTTAATTCCCTTTTCGGACGCGCCTAGCTGCCCCGGTGTTCCGCTGGAGACACCAGTTATACATGATCCGGCATTGGGAGGCAATGTTACGTATGTTGTATACAGTCAAAATCAAAAGAAACGCTACCTCAATGCGGGTCCGTTCTCTTGCTTACTTGTTTCTTAAACCTTTAAAACAACTAACAAAATCGAAAAACCTTGTCCCTATCCCAAAATTTCCGATCCCCATGCATTTTCGATAACGGTTACATGAACGATTATTGTTTGTTGCCACATCTCTGGCATTTTCTTAGAATTTTGAAAGTGGGGGGGGCGTCGCCCCCCTACGGACTAGGGGGAAGTGGGAGGGGGTGAGCCCAAGATATAACTATATATATATATATATATATATATATATATATATATATATATATATATATATATATATATATATATATATATATATATATATATATATATATATTATATATATAAATCAGGCGGGAAAAAACCCACTTTTTTCTTGGACCAGAACTTTCGACTGGTTTGGGCTAGCACGACTTTGATACTATATATATTTAATTAGAGTTTGCCCTAAGCTTTCGAATGAGGTATAGTTTGTCTCTCTAGACCCTGCCGTTATGGAGATATTAAAGTTTTCCGTGTCGGGAAAAACCCCAATGCGGGAAAAAACCCATCGGCGGAAAAAAACCCACCCGGATTTTTTGCTGGAACCGTGCCAGAACAATTTTGACGGTGCCATTCGAAAGAGCGGGTTGTTTTTAGTAGGTCTACATCGAAAAATACCAACATTTTTGAAAAATTTCAGAAAAAATAGAATTTTCAAAATTTAGTATGTTTAACACATATATATATAAACATAGGCTAATTTTGGAAATTTTTTAAAAGTGTTTATTTTTGGCAGTTTAAGCATCCTATCGTGTAGAAAACGTGTTTTTCCTGTATTTAGAGCCAAACTAGACCCATTTTAGGCAAAAATAAGCATTTTTGGCCAAACTTGAAATTTTGGCTTGAAATGGCACCATGTCCGATTGGATTTAGACCCCCTGGACCACAAATAACAGAACGAACCCTGGTAAAATCTATACCAATTTAATCTATAGGCTCTATTAAACAAACGTATGTATTAGTTTGACCTTTCCTGCTAACGGTTAGAAAAATAATCAATTTTGGTCAATCAATCAAAAAGGTCGATGGATTGCTGGGTCGGGCCTCCCTTCAAAAAATCCAGGCGCCGCTACTGGGTACCTATGGTTGAAGGTCAAGAATGGTAATGTGCAAATCGGGGATGTGAGGGCGGAGCCCCCCAGAAATAGAGGTTTTTGAAATGGTGGAAAATTGATTAATTCAAACGATAAAAAGATTATATATATATGTATATAACTCAGCCAATGTATAGGCGGTCGGCTAAAATATTTTTATGAGTAAACTGAAGAAGTTAAATACGATTAATATACATGCAAAACAGGAAAGGAAACAGAACTACGTACTAAAGCAGTATATACAGAAGTGAAATCTAAGTGCGCCATAGGCGAAATTTTTTAAAAATTTGTGAAATTCTGCTAAACTTTCGCTCAAAGTATATATCTGTATAAACAGCTGAAAAATGTTTCCAAGGGGGGCCCGGCCACCCCCCGGATCCGCCACTGCCGACCTTCCTACAAAATTTTGCCTACACCTCCCTAATCCAACCTTTGGCTTCGGCCACACACGCCCCAATCACCTCCAGGGATTTTTGGAACCAAAAAATTTAGCTAAATTTAGCTGAAAAATAGTATATAATCTTTGAAAACTTTTTCTCAAATTTTGGCTTTAAATAGCTTTAAAATGTTGTAAAAAAAATGTCTAAATTGTTAAAAACAAAGCTTATATATATATATAATGAAGGAAAAAGGATTAAAATTAAAAATTTTGCATTTTTAACCCATTTTTGGAAATTTCTCATATCCAATTTCCGGGGGAGGGGCTGGGTAGCCCACATCACATTTAAGGGGTCGACCCAGAGTTTTTCGTTTCACGATTTGCGTCAGCAAAAATTTTATTGCGACAGGAATTGGGGTCACTGCGTCAAAAATTAAATTTATATTAAACAATTTGATAAACATTTTAAACAATATTTTTAATTTTTAAACAATATATAGTCAAGCGGGAAAAAACCCACTTTTTTTCTTGGACCAGAACTTTCGACTGGTTTGGGTTAGCACGACTTTGATACTATATTTAATTAGGGTTTGCCCTAAGCTTTCGAATGAGGTATAGTTTGTCTCTCTAGACCCTGCCGTTATGGAGAAATTAAAGTTTTCCGTGTCGGGAAAAAAACCCAATGCGGGAAAAAAACCCATCGGCGGGAAAAAAACCCACCCGGATTTTTTGCTGGAAGCGTGCCAGAACAATTTTGACGGCTGGGTTTTCTTTAGTGGGGGGGGGGGTGTGGGCACCCCCCCACTTTTGGGGTTCCCCCCCCCCCCCACTCGACCCCTTCCCCCCCCCACTCGGTCCCCCCCACTTTTTTGGGCTTCCCCCCCCCCCCCACTCACTATAAGGTGCCCAGAAAATGCCAAATTTTTAGGATTTTTGGTCAAAATTTTCAAAAATTGTCCGGCTTCGCCGGAATTTTTTGGTTAAAAATCGACTATTTTGGTACTAAATCTTGATTTTTGAGCACTTTTTAGCTTAGATTAGCAGTATACGTAGAAAACACGCAATTTTTACCGCATTTTTAGCATTTTTAGCCCATTTTATTCCCCCCCACCACTTTTGGTCTTCCCCCCCCACAAGTGGGGGGGGGGGGATCCCCCCCACTTTTTTGGGGCTAGAGAAAACCCAGGACGGTGCCATTCGAAAGAGCGGGTTGTTTTTAGTAGGTCTACATCGAAAAATACCAACATTTCTGAAAAATTTCAGAAAAAATAGAATTTTCAAAATTTATATATATAGTATGTTTAACACATATATAAACATAGGCTAATTTTGGAAATTTTTTAAAAGTGTTTATTTTTGGCAGTTTAAGCATCCTATCGTGTAGAAAACGTGTTTTTCCTGTATTTAGAGCCAAACTAGACCCATTTTAGGCAAAAATAAGCATTTTTGGCCAAACTTGAAATTTTGGCTTGAAATGGCACCATATCCGATTGGATTTAGACCCCCTGGACCACAAATAACAGAACGAACCCGGGTAAAATCTATACCAATTTAATCTATAGGCTCTATTAAACAAATGTATGTATTAGTTTGACCTTTCCTGCTAACGGTTAGAAAAATAATCAATTTTGAAAAGTGGGTTTTTCCCGCCGATGGGTTTTTTCCCCGCCAACTCTAGGTCAACCCCAGGTCGCACCGGAGGGGTTAGAGCAGTGTGGCATATATCATCATGAAGCGCAACAGATGCCCTACACATACATACAATCCGCTTTGGTCTAGGTCTTGCCAGTAGTTCAGGGTGGCCAGCCAACGTTTGCCAAATTTCGGCACTTGGACGGACCAAAATTTTCGAAAATTTCAAAGTCCCAAAAAATTTACAGGGAAGCAGTGGGAACAATAATAATGCAGCCTCCAGGGTTATTTTTGACGCTCTTCAAGATAGGCTATTAAAATCCTATATATATATAGCTCATACCGGTAAGCCCACACTGGAGGTGGGTTTTTTCCCGCATATTAAAATGGGGTTTGCAGCTTAAAATATTAAAATGCAGCTGGGCTAACACTTGGCAGCTTAGTCTGTCCATTTCAAAGTGTATGGTTTTAGTGTATGGGTCGGCTGCAGATGCGGATGGAAAAGGATATGTCATGGACAATCATGAACTTTCAGTGGTAAAGCAAGTAACAGATTTAGGGGTAACACTGTCACGTGACATGAAGAGTTCTGCACACTGCGCCAAAATTACGCAAAAAGCAAACAAAGTTTCAGCTTTCATCTTCAAATCATTCGAAACAAGAAATAGGGATTTTTTAGTTAAAATGTTTAATACGTATGTGAGGCCAATTCTGGAATATAATTCATCAATATGGTCACCATACCTGCTAAAAGATATCGACATGATAGAAAATGTACAAAGAAGGTATACGAAACGTATACCTGGTCTACAACATTTCTCCTATAAGCAGCGCTTAGAAAAGCTCCAGTTACAATCATTAGAGATAAGACGTATAATAACTGATTTAAAACTAATGTACCGAATTTGCAAAAATCAAATATCACTTAATTTTACTGATTTTTTCACGTTAGCACCTAGTATTGGTTTACGTGGGCATTGCTACAAAATACGGCATAGTCTGTGTCATAGAGAAGCAACGAAGTCGTTTTTCACTAACAGAATTGTTGAACTTTGGAACAGTTTACCCATCACTGTTATAAACTCATCTAGCCTAAATGTTTTTGAAAGGTCTGTCAAAAATCTGAATTTGAATAATTATCTTCGGGGTCGGGGTATTAAATAACCAGACAAGTGGTTCCCCCCCATCCCTTTCTGTGACTTTTAGCCAGAACTCTAGTATATACCTGTTATAAAGTGTTTTTTGTGTCCGTTTGTGTTTGTTTCTACTAACAAATTTTCGTTACTAGCACATATATATTATATTGCTAAGAATTGTGTAACTGCGATAAACAGTTTATGTATTCGTATTATTCTGTATGGCTACTTGTTAATCAGAATAAATTCTTAGTTAGTTAGTTAGTTAGTTAGTTTTTCCCCCGCTTGACTATATGTATATATACGTAGGGTTCATGCGGACTTTTCAGTTTCAATTTCCAGGTTTTTCCAGGTTTTTCAAGGTTTTCAGCGCCAATTTTCCAGGTTTTGCATTATTAAATTTTGATCAAATTAGTGTAAACAGGGCTGTTGCGCGGCCATTCCCAGAAAAAAGGAATAAAAAAGGAATTTTGTGACAGAAAAAAAGGAAAAAAGGAATTTTTCCAATGAAAACTGGCAATGATAGCAAACTTTACAGGCAAGCTTTTTGACATTATTGCACATTATTTTATTCCCGTGTAACGAAGCTCACATGAATAACCCGTTTCCAATAACTACTGTGAATCGTTTTCGTAAATCCCTCTCGCCTAACCCAAAGCCCAAACAAAGTTGCAATGGGTTAGTCAAATGTGTTCACATGACTTTGGTGCTACCCGAGTTTCAACGTTTTCCATATGAAAAGTTGATATATATAAATTGTTTTCCGAACAGTTCAAAATTTTTTGAAACATTAGTGTAAAAATAAGAATTTGCCAAATTTTAAAAAAAATTGACAAAATTGAAAAGGCGAAATGCTTCGAGAAATTCTAGAAGTTCTCTAACGATCTAGACTTAGTATATATATATTCTATTTATAACGGAATCAGGGTTTAAAAACATATAAAATCTGCAAAATTCGTATATATACCCAATCTTGCAATCGGAAGCTATTTTTGACATAGAAAAAACAAAAATGCAAAAAAACCCGAAAACCGGTAAAAAAGGTTTCCCCACAATAATTTTTCCAGGTAGTTTGTCGATAAAATTGAAAAGGAAAACTCCTACCTAACTGATGCACAGGTAACACAATTAGTTATATATATATATACATTTTTCAATTTTTAACTTAAGGTGGTGATTCCCTTTGGTCACATAAAGTTTGCACCATTATTACTCATTCATTACTTGAAGTTAAGAAGTCATTTTTATATCAAAATGTAGCTTGACATTTTCTCTTTGTAATGCATGTCATGAATCTAATGTTCCTTTTCTAAAATATTTTTAACACATTTTAGAAGAAGTATAATTTTCCAGAATTTTTGCAGGCTCAAGTAAATTTTTTCGCGAGACATCGGTTATATCATTCGATACCTCCATCAAATAGCTGGGGACGATTTTTTATTTATAGTGAAATCGCTCTTCGTTATAGAGATATAAGCTGGAATGTGTGTGTAACCTGTATTTTGCCTACTTTTTCCAAATTTGTCGAGCGATTACTATAGCTAGAAAGCAGCAATCGGGGCAACTAAAAAATCGTCCCTGGGTATGTTTGTGCAGAACACATTTGTTCAGTAGCAGCCCTCCAACTTGCATGGTGAATGCTCCACAATCTTTGGAAAAAATTGGTTGTGTTTTTGCAAAAGCTACGTTTTTTATGATAGCAGCCTACAGGATAGCAGTTGGAAGACGATCATGCATCGGATAATTTGTCCCTGTGAGACCTTCAGATCGACACCCTTAGTTTGATTTTACGACTTGCGTAGTTCAAGAAATGTTGGATTATTTGATATCTGCAAAAATGACAAGTTTTCGACGCCAAAACAAGAAAATTGGCTATATCGCACGCTAGAAAAAAGATAGAAAGTTGCTTTAAAAAGCAAAAATGTGAAGCTCAACGGGATCTTTAAAATGAGTATAGTCATAACTGTATAGCGGCCGCCAAACTTTCAGAAATTGGGAAAAACCGCCCTGATCGGAAATCTCGAATTTTTGAGTCGGGATTGCGCAGGAGGTGTTAGAACGCTAAAAGAACTTATTTCGGAAAGTTTCATCAAATTTCATCTTGATTTACGCCGCCAAATAACAATATGTACCCAAAAGGAATCACCACCTTAAACCAAATTTAACTTTTATTGCTCATTTTAAAAATGATTTTTTCTAAAAATGTTTTCCGAAGAACACATTTTGGATCAAAACCTACGCATTATATACATTTAGAAGAACACCGATAAAAATGGTGACCAGTCGTCGTTCCGAAAACTTATCAACAGTTGAAAGTCTCGGCGATAAAAAACTTAGAATATCATATGAGTGTCTAAATGCTAGAAACTTCTAATTTGTAAACTTCTAATATATATAAAACACACAATACCAAGTAGAAAACTATGTATAAACCATGAGTGAAAAGCTGACAAACCGGGCTAAACAAAATCACACACAATTTTCGGGCAATTGTTTTCAATTTCAATGGTAAATATAAGAAATTTGGTGAAATTTTGGAATCAATCACCAAATTCCAGGTTTTTCCAGGTGTTTACCCAAATTCCAGGTTTTTCCAGGTATTTCCAGGTTTTTCCAGGTCGCATGAACCCTGTATATATATATACCTAAATTTTTAGCGAAAAATTAGCATTTTTAAGGTAAAAACGCAAAAAATCGCTGTGTTAAGCTTAAAAGTTAAAACGAACTTATAAGTCCATAAATTAGCTAAAAATTGAAGAAATTTTTGAAATTTTGACCTCAAAAACTTATTTTCGACACTTTTGGGCGACCCCAAAAAAGTGGGTGGGGGCTTGCCGAAAAGTGGGGGGTGTTCCGAAAAGTGGAGGGGGAACCGAAAAGTGGGGGCCCCCACCCCCCCCCCCCTCAAAAAATGCCAGTATCCCTTAGCAATTAGCAAGCAATCATATAAATAAACGTAACGACGATAATGAGGAAATGATCCATTACCTGCTGAGCCACAGGTTCCAAAATGCCCTCAATCGTTTTCGTATGAAATACGGGCATGATTCACACAGCGAGAGAAACAGAGGAAGAAAAAGGTCACTCAAAGAAAGGATGCTGTATTTATTATGGCCGTAATCCGTATATAGGTATATATATCAGTAATATGTTTGTTATAAAATATATAAATACAAGATGGCAGCACAAAACTGGAAAGTTTACAGGAAAACACCGGACCAGTGTCTATATATATTAGTCAATATGAAATTCAAAAGTAGCTCACAACAGTAGTCAGTCTGAGCAAGCAGATAATCTGAATATCTAACTGAATGTGCAATATCCCAGCATGAATTCAACTTTACTTTATATACACCATTATTGATTCGACCGTCGTCTGAAATACAAAAACTCATGTGTTATATATAGTCAAGCGGGGAAAAACCCCAGTTTAATATGATGCGGGAAAAAACCCACCTCCAGTGTGGGCTTACCGGTATGAGCTACAGTTCATTTCATGAAATCCAGGACTGGTGGAGTAATTTCCAAATTGGCGAAATATCGCGAAGTGACGGCAATTTTCGCCAAAATTGGCGAAAAGTCTTGTTTAATTGGAGAGAATTCTTGTTTTTTCGCCAACTTTGTTCGGAGTTTTCGCCAACTTTGGCGTAAATCGCTAATACGTCGCGACATTTTGCTGTTTTCGCCAATATGGAAATTACGCCACCAGTCCTGGATTTCATGAAATGTACTGTATATAGGATTTTACTAGCCTATCTTGAAGAGCTTCCAAAATAACCCTAGAGGCTGCATTATTGTCGCTCCCGCTGTTTCCCTGCAAATTTTTGGGGACTTTGAAATTTTCGAAAATTATGGTCCGTCCAAGTGCCGAAATTTGACAAACTTTGTCTGGCCACCCTGAACTACTGGAAAGACCTAGACCAAAGCGGATTGTATGTATGTGTAGGGCATCTGTTGCGCTTCATGATGATATATGCCACACTGCTCTAACCCCTCCAGTGCGACCTGGGGGTGACCTAGAGTTGGCGGGAAAAAACCCATCGGCGGGAAAAAACCCATTTTTCAAAATTGAATATTTTGTAACCATTAGCAGGAAACCTTAAATAAACACATACGTGTGCTTAATAGAGTCTATTAATTAAATTAGTATTAAAACCTATATGTGTGGTACAGGTGGCCAAAATCAGGAATGGTGCCATTTCAAGCCAAATTTTTAAATTTCGTCAAAAATAGTGAATTTTTCACTAAAATGGGCCCCGTTTGGCTTTAAATGCAATAAAAACACGTTTTCTATGTGATAGGATGCTTAAAATGCAAAAATTAAGCAAATTTCAAAAATTTCTAAAATTTTCCTATGTTTACGTGTTTCCAATGAAAGTCCTAAGCGAACGGAACAACTTTTGGCATGGAGCCACCCACCCAAACTTGCTGTGCCAAATAACGTCACGTGCCTATGAAACTTTTGTCTTAACTTCTTCAACCGGAATTTATAGGATATATATAGACACAGCCAACACACACATATCATCCTCTTCACTCTTAAAAAGACTCCTGTAGAAATTACAGGAATTCTTGTAGTTCTCTACAAAAGTGCTCCTGTGCGGTCAGTCACTAGCGGAGCTTCCTGTATTTTCCACAAAAGTAACTTTTGTATTTTTTACCGGTCTCTGGAATAGTAAAAATTACAGGAGTTTCCTGTAGAAAATACTAAGCAAACCTGTAGTTTTTATTACAGGAATTTCCTGTAGAAAATACTAAAGAAACCTGTAGTTTTGTTCGACTTTTTTTACAATCCTATATCAGATACCAAACCTGTATTTTTTACAAGACAATACCTGTAAATTTTACTGGAGCGACCTGTTATTTCAGAAGGGAGGGGGCAGGTGTGGGGGGCAGCCGCTCCCAAAAAAATTTTCGGCAGGGAGCGGCCGTTACAAAAAAATCACCCACTGGGTGTTGGAAGACTGAGAATTTGAAAAAATTCAAAAATTTCAGTCTTCAAAAATTATGACCACTGTCGCCCTTATATATATACAAAATTTGCGTTATCAGCGTATCGAGTACTTTCCTATGAGCAAACCTGCAAACCTAGTGAAAACTACAGGTTTCATTAGTACTGAATACTGGTCTAACTTGTAATCCATTCTACCAAAGTATGTCCGGTAAAAACTACCAACGATGACCTGTAGAAATTACAAGACTCAACCTGTATTTTCTACAAAAGCTTTTGTACTTATCATCTACAAAAGTGATTCCTGTAGTTTCTACAGGAACATTTCTAAGAGTGTTTTGTGCGGAGCATTTTTGTTACTTGTATATATATATATATATATATATATATATATATATATATATATATATATATATACATATACTCTCTGACAGGTTGTATATACAAACACGGAAACAGCCTACGATGCATGAGTGGCGTTAAGGTAGTAACTTAAGGAAAAGTTGCAACCGACCGCTTAACAAATGAGCTTGTCCTACAACGAGGTTGATATTGGCGTATATTATATATGTCATAATATAATTTGTCGATATTTGAGCTTCATATAAATAGCACATAAAGCTTATCATTACAAAATCGTCCTTCACACAGCTTGTCACGGGTAACTTTGAGTCTCGGGGGAGTGGGGATTTGGGAAATTTGGTGGTCGGTCCCCGAAAGCTGGAGGGGGTATAGTCAGAGGGGGGGGGGAAGACATCACCGGCAAAGTGGGGGGAAACAACTGCTCACCCTGCTCGACTGGCACATGATAGACATACAAAATCTAGTGCAAATGAAAGTTCGAGTCTTGGACTTTAAGATCATATACAATTGAGCGAACTGTCGATTGAGCGTTCGTGTGGCATGTATCCGAAGTTGACACCAAAAAATTACCCAAAAACCTAAGGATTTTTCCAATTTTCAAAGATTATGTCAGTTTACTGGTAATAGTTACAGAAGTTCTTTTGTGCATGAAAGGGTTTGTGGATGTGCTCTAGTCGGTTTGTCGCCATGGCACACGGTTGAGAAATAATAACCATCCTTTTTCCCCCGCACTTTTCCCACTAGAGGGGGGAAACAGCGGTGTGCTTTTCCCCCGAAGTTTCGATTTTTTGATTTAAGCAAAAATAACAATTAATTGTTTACTCATTTGAACTGTTCCATATACATATACCCCTCAATAGACCTTCCGCTGCCGAAAAACGCCATGACCTGCACCTGTGGAAGAATGATGGCAAATATTACCAGGGGCAAATCATGGGGATAACAAGAAAATTTGGGCCCATAAACAACATTTGTGTGTTATTATGAAATGTGAGCATTCCAGACAGTTTCATAAGAGTGGATCTGCAAAGGACTACACCCGAAATGGGTGACCACTGTACTTTTGTACGATTTTGCCACGGATCATAAGTATAGTCAGACCCGGGGGGAAAGACACCCCAAAGAAGGCTAAAAAGGCTAAAAAGAAGGCCGTTGGCTTCTCCAACGATGGCAGCCTTTCCGTGGTGGAGAAGATACTTCAATGGATCCCCCAGCGAAGACCGAAATTGCCTCACATCCAGGTCCCTTTGCAACAGACCACTCTGGGAACAGCCAAGGCCCCCAGCGGTCAGCCCCAAACCCAACTTTCTGGACAGTGCCGGGTTTTTGGTGATGGGTGGTGCTAATCCGGCCAAGCACCACCCAAGGGCAAATCAAGGGCAACCCATCCTGCGAACTTTCTCTATCATTGCCCTTCTTCTTCTCCTAATGGCCGGAGATATCCATCCAAATCCGGGTCCTCCAAAGCCAACCCCCCCAATATCCGTGTGGCAAATGTAAACTGAATGTGCCGTGGCACCACTGGAGCGTGTCGTGCACGGGCTGTGGTTTCTGGTTCCACCGCCATTGCGCAGACCTGACCTTAGATCAAATAAAGACAATGTTTAATACTCAAGCTGTCTGGACCTGTGAGGACTGCGATGCACTGCAGATCCCCCGATCCCCATCCACAGCCAACCATCAACCCACTACACACCCCCGTGAAGCCCCCCCATAAATTTTTGCCTAAAAATAAGCCAGAAAGCTGCAGGAAGATACTGCTCAAGTTACAGAGCAGAACTAGTCGCAATCCGAAAGGCGCTTAAATGGTACAAACGGCATTTAGACTGGCTTCCTGCTGATCCTAAAATTCTCCTTATGACAGACAGTCTGTCAGCATGCCGCAACCTAAGGTCCTGTTCAGGCACCAGCTCGGACCCTATTGTCAGTGAAGTCGCGGCGCTAATTGATGAGATCAAATGCCCAGTACTAGCCATCCGCTGGGTCCCGGGTCATTCCGGCATACCTGGCAACGAAAAAGCCGATAGTCTCGCCAAATTCGGCAGTGATCTACCTCAGACTGAAGTTCCTCTAGATCAGTCAACGGTGAAAAGCCTCATTGTCCGCCGAAGCAAGGAATCCTGGCGACGAAAACTATCTCACCCTGCTGTACTCCTAATTAACCCGGACAGGAAACCTGTTCCTGCTCGGAGTGAAAATGGACTGCCCAAACGTGACCGCGTGGTCCTCTCTCAGTTGAGAGCCGGAGGACATTGCCCTATCCTGAGGTCGTATCGACACAGAATTGGCGTCGACGACAGCCCAATTTGTGTCAGATGCCACGAAAAACCCGATGACCTCAACCATTTACTCCTCGAATGCCCTGCCTTGGTCCCGGCCAGAATCAGAACCCTGGGTTTGGGACCTGACCTTTCATGCCTGTCCAGAGAACCCCAAACAGTGGTCCAGTTCCTGAGGGAGGTGGGACTCCTCCGTCCCCCAGTCTATGCCTAGCGATGACTCCTGAACAGAGAGAGAGAGAGAGAGAGAGAGAGAGAGAGAGAGAGAGAGAGAGAGAGAGAGAGAGAGAGAGAGGCTAGAAACGGCGCCGCAAACGCCTAGAACTATCAAAACAAGCCTTATTTTCTCGGAAAAATCGTTAAAATACAGAAAATTTTGCATTCTTAGGCCATTTTTTGGATTTTCTGAGGTCCCAATTTTGGGAGGGGGCGGGTCGGGGGGGGGGGTGGGGACCCCATCACATTTCGCCGATCGACCAGTAAATTTCCAGTGGTTACCCCTCCCAACCAAAATTTCCGGTGAAACTACGGGGGGGGGGGGGTTACCGAAAGTGAGGGGGATGGAAAGTTAAAAAATCTGGGAGGGGATAACGTTGGTCGAAAATTTTGGGGGGATACCCCCCAAAGGAAACTATGAGGGGAAGGGGGGTTCTGGTTCTCGGCATAGGTGTAGGACCCCCCAAAACGTTTTCTATTTTTATGCCAAAAATCGCATTTTCAGCCGTTTCTAATGTTAAAAAATAATTAAATCAGGAAGTAATTTTGTCATTTAGCAGTGATTCTAAACTAAAAAACTGGATGGCCAACATGTTTCCAAGTCCAAAATAAGGTATATAATATTGAGTCAGAAAGTCAATAATATACGTCTAGTTAAAAACGTGTATTTCTCGCATTAATGATCACTTTAAGACAAAAATTTGGACTTTTTTAGAAATTTTTGGAAAACCTACCTTGTATTGGGGGAGTTTAAAAAAGGGCTGCGCGGGTCCTTACACCGATGGGTATATACTCCAATTCCACATTTCGGCGGTCGACCACCAAATTTCCGAAGCTTGCCCCCCAACCAAAATTTCCGTTGAAACTATAGTTTTAAACTAGAAAACTTCATTGCCAACCATACATTAGCATAGGGTCGGATCCTGGGGGGCTTGTCCATAGTCTCCCTGGAACTTTAGGTCTGGGGGGGGGGTAAATCTTGGAAGGTTGGTGGTCAACCCAAGAAATGTGATGGGGGTACCCCCACCAACCCCCCCCCCCAGAAATTTCAAAAAATGGCCAAAAAGCAAAATTCTCGGTTAATTTAGCCCTGCTTTTTTCTTCAAAATAAGGCCTGTTTTTAGCGTTTCAGCGTTTTTGCACCGTTTTAAAGTGATTTTAAGTCAAAATTTTAGAAAAATCTTTCAAAAAATGAACCATTTTTTGGCCAAATTTAGCTAACTTTATGGGTCAAAAAATCGCCGGGGGGGGGGATCGGGGGGGGGGTAGCCGAAAGTTGGGGGAGGGTATGTCAAAAATTCTGGGAGTGGGTAAAATTGGTCAAAAATTTGGGGGCAATTATAAACCCCGCCAACCCCCCCCCCCCCAAGGAAACCATGGGCATTTTTAGGGTAAATTTGGAAAATTTTGCAAAATTTTTCAAAAATGTCCAAATTTTTGGCTTGAAGTGTTTATTATTGCGAGAAATACACGTTTTAAACTGTATTATCGACTTTCTGACTCATTATTGACCTTATTTTGGACTTGGAAACATGTTGGCAATCAAGTTTTCGAGTTTAAAAACCATGTCTAAAGTCAAAATCACTTCATAGTTGAATGTTCATTGGCATTAGAAACGGCTGAAAATGCGATTTTTGGCATAAAAATTGAAAAAAATTTTGGGGGAGGGTTGGGGGGGTCCTGGCGGGGGGGTTGGGGGGGGCTCCAGAGGGGGCCAAAAAAAGTTGGGGGGGAGGCCCCCCACCCCAAATCTCCGTTACACCTATGCCCATAGGTCTAACGGGGATTTGGGGTGGGGGGCCCCCTCCCCGCAATTTTGGGGGGGCCTTTTTAGACCACCCCCCAAACCTCCCCCAAAAATTTTTTTAATTTTTATGTCAAAAGTCGCATTTTCAGCCATTGCTAATGCCGAAAAACATGAAATCATTAAGTAATTTTGACATTAGACAGTGTTTTAAACTCGAAAACTTGATTACCAACATGTTTCTGAGTCCAGAATAAGGTCAATATTGAGATTAGAAGTCCATAAAACCGTTATAAACGTGTATTTCTCGCGATAATCATAGGTGTACCTGGGGGGGGTGGGGGGGGGGAACCCCTCCCCCCAAATGGAAAAGTGCCGACCCCCCCCGCGAAAATTTGGAGGCAGACCCCACCCCCAAATGGCCAAATCCCAGACCCCACCCACCCAAATTTGACAGACCCCACCCTCAAAATTTTGAAAATTTTGCCTCAAAATTAGTAAAAATTCGAAATTTTTTGGAGAAACTCGAAATTTTTGCAAAAAATCCAAGTTTTTTTGAATAAATGAGCAAAAATGAAGAAATTTTTTTGATTTTTAGCAAATTTGCGAATTTTTTCTAAATTTTTGACCAAAAAATTTTTTACCCCCCCCCCCAAATTCGATTTTTCCGAACCCCACCCCACCTCAAAACGGCTGACCCCACCCAACCTAATTTCGGCTACCCCCTCCCCCACCGTTTTCTCAAGGTACACCTATGGCGATAATAAACACGTTAAGCCAAAATTTGGACTTTTTTGAAAAATTTTGCAAAATTTACCCTAAAAATGCCCAAATTTAGGCCGCCTTCGGCGCCCCCCCCCCCCAGTTGGAAGGGGCCGGGGGCCCCCAAAATTTCTGGGGGGGGGGGGGTTTGGAAAAATGGCTGGGGGGTTTCCCCCTCCCCCCCAATGACACCTATGCCCCCCGTGTCAACCTATGTTGCCGAGATGTTTCTAACTCCAAAATAAGGTCTATATTGAGTCAGACAGTCCACAAAACTGTTAAAAACGTGTATTTCTCGCAATAATGAACACTTTAAGCCAAAAATTTGGACGTTTTTGAAAAATTTTGAAAAAGAAAAATTTTCCCTAAAAAACATACAATTTTTGGCCAATTTTTGCGCCGTAGGCGCGACTTCCACCCATAGTTTCCCTGGAACGTTGGGTCTGGGGGGGGGTAAATTTTGGAAGGTTGGTGGTCGACCCAAGAAATGTGATGGGGGTACCCCCCCAACCCCCCCCCCCAGAATTCGGAGCTCAGACATTTCGAAAAATGACCAAAAAATGCAAAATTTTCTGTAATTTAGCTCTTTTTTCTTCAAAATAAGGCCTCTTTTTCACGTTTTAGGCGTTTTTGTACCGTGTTAAAGCGATTTTAAGTCAAAATTTTAGATAATTTTTTCAAAAAATGACCATTTTTCGGCCAAATTTAGCTAACTTTTTGGGTCCAAAAATCGCTGGGGGGGGTTCGGGGGGGGCTAGCCGAAAGTTGGGGGAGGGTATGTCAAAAATTCTGGGGGGGGGGGGGTAAAATTGGTCAAAAATTTGGGGGTTGAACCCCCCCCCCCCCCCCCCCCCCCCAGGGAAAGTATGCTTCCACCCCACCCCCAGTTGTGGGGACGAGGGGCCCCCACACATGTTTGAGGGTTGTTTTGAAAAATGGCTGTGGGGGGTTAACCCCCCCCCCCCCCAAGTGAGCCTCTCCCCACCCCCAATTAAACCTATTTAGTCGTCGTGTTAGCATCGGTGTAACGGAGATTTGGGGTGGGGGGCTCCCCCCAACTTTTTTGGGGGCCCCCTCTGCAGGCCCCCCAACCCGTCCTCCAGGACCCCCCCCAACCCTCCCCCCCCCCCAAAAAAATTTCAATTTTTATGCCAAAAATTCAGAACTTAGCTGAGTCTCATAGAGACCAGAAACACTCGATGAAATAGTATATACTGCGAAAATATGCACGAAGTGTCAACAAGCGCTGGAGGGTCAACAACACAAGATTAGCAGTGTTCGTGGTAAAATCGTCTCTCTGTTTGATTGTGTCCTCGGGTTAATGCTTCCACCGATCACTACCCACATCGGATTGTCTTCAGTAGTCAGAATCTCTTACATAATGTCAGAATTTGATTAGTATGAAATTAGCTTTCAATCTTTTTTAAGTCAGGATTTCGTTTCTCAGAATTTCATAAAAACAATCGTCTTCTGGGCACAAGATGGCTGATTTTATAAAACCGTCTCTAATAGCTACGAATATATGAGTGTGTTCCGACGATACGCCAATGGTCTTTTTTCAAGAGGATTCCCAAAAACGCACTTGTGCCCCGCTTACCCCCATCTTCCGGAAGTGCAATAAGAGATAGACCTGCCTCGTTCAAATTCTGAGAGAATCAGTAAAACTATAACCACTAATTTCTACTCTACTTTTTCGCGAAAAAAATCCTGAGATTGCAGTGGAGCAACTCTGGTGAGGAAACGAGGCAGAGTTTGCTCCCCTACCATATATATCCCGTGTTTCAACTTTCAATCGAAACAGACTCCCCCCCACCATATCTGACTGCTGAACAAACGCCCAATTAGTTTACAACGATTGGGTTATCTTTCACAGGCTTATTGCAAGTACACTTTCGACGGGCTCTTCCCACGTTTGTAGCCTCCCGGAAGATGTTACGTTTAATTTAAAGCAAACTGGTCCGGAAATGGCAAAATAATAACGAAAACGGGAAAATTTATGCACCACTAAAGGGTTCGTTAGCCACAGAACGAAACAATACTCATCAAGCTAACCAACTGGAACAATCAGAGTTTTATTGAAACAAAGGCAAGATCCAGAGACTATATTAAATCATTATCAACAACGTTGCTTAACCAAACCCAGTTTAGCCATTATTATACAAGAAGTCAGCTTAAATAAATAAAATGCTAATCCACTACACACATTACAAAAAGTTGGAACAACAAATTTTTATAGTATGATTTTTAGTTTTTCGTCTCCACAGTTTGCATCCAGAAACATTACAAATTCTAGCACTCCACTAAGCAGACCAAACCGAACCATGACATTTAAGAAAACAAAAGGAATCCTAACAAAGCAAACAGAATAAGAAATAAATAAGAAATAAAGACAGCAAGAGCAACCAACAGAAATGTTAAAATGGGAAATAGGCAGTACAATAACATGAAATAAGAATAGAAATATGCACTAGCTAGCCAAAAAATTTTCGGGAGGGGGAATGCCAAAATTTGCCGGGTGGTCTGGAGGACAGAGCATCCCAGGAGTTCAAAAAAGTTTCTAATATGTAACGTCTGTGAAATTTTTACAAAGCACTCAGAAAATAACAGAAGCTCAGTACGTTAAATAATGGACAAACTGGTAAACTACACCAAATAGGGTATTTTGAAACTCAGTTTTCGCTTTCCAAACCGATATTATGATGGTAAATTGTACAAAATTCGCGACGAAGGTGAGAAAGTTTTTTAAAACTGGGAGTTTATATATTGCAGGCAAAAAATTCTGGGGAGGTCTACAATTTTGGAGGGAATTCCCCCAATTCACCGCTGGCTACGCGCCCGCAAATGTGTATATAGAGCAAGAATACAAAATTCCAGTTTACCTAATACCCAGATCGTGATATTATAACGTGTTAGCAAATGTGCAAATCAAATGTTAGCTGGTTTACCGGGTACAGAATACGTTTTTTGAGTACCATTAAAAGGATTTAAATAATTTCTAACCCCGTAACATTGAATTAATGCGAAGAATTTAAATATTTAAAAAACCCGACTCCAAAAACAAACTCCACGAACACCATGTTCATCCGCTAAAGCCGGTGTTCTTAAGGCCGGTTCACACGATCAAATTTTCGTCAAATAAATTTGATCAAATTTGACCAAACTGGCAATTTGGCCAAATTTGATGGTTTGAACGGGCATCAAATTCCATCAAATTCCGTCAAATTTGCCATCAAATTGCTGTCAAACTATCAAATTGGTTTGGTCAGTGCGCAAAAACCAAAAAATAGTTGACGGCTTGTCCAATGACATTTTAGCACGCGGATTACGTGACCCTAAATTAATTTGAAGCATAGCCTTTTGTTTTCTTCACACATGCAATTTAAGCACGCGGATTACGTGACCCTAAATTAATTTGAAGCATAGCCTTTTGTTTTCTTCACACATGCAGTTTCTCTACGGTCTTTTCAACACAATGTGCAAAATCACAGGACTGTAATAGCATACACTTCCATATACGTACTTTGAATTTGATTTAAATGAATAAATAATTTTAAATTTCCAAATGTTCAAAAAAATTGTTGAAATAATTCTTATTTAAAAATCGCGAATGAAAAGTTTTTGAAACTATAAATTGTTTTAGATCTTTTTACCAACCTCTGACCCAAGGGCGTTTAGGTTTGGGTTCAGAATCACATTGAGATAACAAGAAAAACACTAGTTTGCGCTATTGACTGATCAGTTTCTACGCGCGCAAATTCAAACTGGCGCCCAATTTGATCATAATTTGGTCAAATTATTTGATGCAATTTTGACAGTGTAAACAGGCAATTTGATCAAATATTTTGCTGTCAAAAAATTTGATCAAATTTATTTGACGAGAATTTGATCGTGTGAACCGGCCTTTAAGCATAAACTGTACACACTTTATGTATACTGTACTAAACCGTATAGCCTCTTCAAAACATTGAGTATACTTCACATACTACCAGGCTTGCTTGACTAAAAAGATTTCTTCAGAATCCGTCGAACAAACTGCGTCCAAAAGATTAAAAAATAAGAATATGAATAGTATATAATATATAACGAACGATGAAGATAAAAACAGCAAACATTCTTGAATATTTATAAACTACAACGCTAAACAAGCATAAATTTGAATCCAAAACGGAACACAAATTTATGAGCAAACATAGCATTTGACTGGCTGTCTTTGCCATGCCAATTTCACAACAGAACAGACCAACATTTCACAAAGAATGAATGCGAGCGACAGCAACTAGGGTAAGGATGGACAAAAATTTACAAAAAAACAGCAAAAATATTTTATGATTTTTAAGGTTTGAATTGAATATTGTACCAGGTGATGCTGATTTTTCGATGCAAAAAAGCCGCGTTCCGTTGTCAGAATTAAATCCAAAACATTAAAAGATCTGAAATAGAATTGTCCTAAATAGAACCATCTAAGTTGATCTTAGGAGCGGCTTATAAGGATCTTTTGCAACGCGGCCCAGTGTTACAGTAGTTAGTAGGTAGAGGGCTGAAGAACTCGAAATGGTTAGAAAAAACTGGTCACATGATACACTAGCGTAGCCCAATTTTTCAGCCTGATCGGTGATTACACACTAATATTTCAACCCTTCGGAGTTCACGTGAATTGCTGATATTTAACACCACAATAAATTATACCAATAATTCTTAACATATGTCGTACAGATAGCAGAAATAGTCTTCACAGGAAAGACTGAACCAGGAATAAATAATAATGACAGTACGAAGAAGAATAGAGGGAGGAAACAGACACAATCATAAAAAGCAGCTCATATATAGCTTATAGGACTGGCTTTTTCCTAGGCAGAAATTTATGGGGCGGGGGGGGGAGACTGAGGAGATTTTTTTCAAAAAATGCATAAAAATAGCTATTTTTTGCGGCTGACCTAAAAATTATGCAAATTTTTCTAATCTAATTTAAAGCTTAAGATAGCCGAAAAGGCCTACAAATCCGGCGAAGCCGGAAAAATTTGGGAAAATTTACCCTCAAAACCCTATATTTCTGTATATAGTCAATCGGGAAAAAAAGCCACGTCAAAATTTCGGGAAAAAAAGCCACGCCTGCTGTGGCCTAACGGGTGAAGCTATTGCAGTAATATTTGGCGTGTAGAATGGCGACCTCAATATAAGCCCACAAGCCGATTCTTAGCTTTCTAGCTCTCCTCTATAGTCAACGGCGGGGTCGACATTTTTTGGAAAATTTTGTTCCTGAAAAGGCGGGAAAACGGTAATGTTTCAAAAATTCATAACTTTAGCGTCAATAGCGCTATCTGAATAATTTCTATTGCAATCAAGAGAGAACATGTCTGGCTTTATCTTCAGACAATTGCAAACAGTTCAGAATGCCACGTTGTCTCTGGGCAGGTGTGGCTTTTTTTCCGATGATTTTGACCCATCGGGAAAAAAAAGCCAGTCGCTTGCGAGACCCATAGTGAGCAGTTTTTCTGGATTTCTGACATGATAACTATTATGAAAATAATCAGCAATTCAAGTTTTACAAAGCAATACCGTTTTTAGGTGGACAGTCCCTGAAATGAGCAACTTTTGGACTAATATATATGCCACGTCAGTCGTTTTGACCGCTACACTCCACATTTCATCCTGAAACTGGCACATTTGGCCAAAAAGAGCATTACGAATTCATTGGAAAACACTGTTTTGTGGTTAGCCTTCGTTTTAGCAAGTTTTTAAAAAATTTGTATGTTTACGTTATATTTGATGAAACCTAGCCAGTTTATGCTGCAAACTAAAAAGTTCTATTAAATGCTTTACTAAGGCAATTTGCCTCGGTAAACAACAAATCTAGAGTAAATAAGCGACGCTGAACACGTTGGAACACTCAGAATTGGTCTACGCCTTCAGGATATGCTTCGACCAAAGTGGCTTTTTTTCCCCGATGACTGGCTTTTTTTCCCGATTTTGGCTTTTTTCCCAGGAAATAAATCACAAAGTACTCTCTATTGCTACAGTGCAGAGAAGTCATTAATACAGGAAAATGATCCTTAGGGGTTGCCATTCTTCAAACTACAAGAATTTTCCCATAATTCCAAAAAATGAGTTCTACACGTCCAGAAGTTTGAAAAAATGGCGTTTTTTCCCGATTGACTATACTTTTGCAGTCAGGGGGGCCGGCAAGCCCTACTCCTGGAGGGAACGATATTGGGGGCAACTCTCCCCCCATCCCAGTAGGAAAAAGCCAGTAGGAGGGTGACCTGGTTTGAATGAAATTCACAATTAGGTATACAATAATATAAAATTAAACATGCAAAAATAACAATAAGTCGATAATATCAAGAGTACATAATACATAAGAGTATGACAAGCGTCATACGCTATGTATTATGAGCTCGCTACATCCGATGCGCGCTATCGGGTGACCCCGCCCCCCATAAATCAGACCCCCCTCACCCCGCCCCTATACAGGTACGGGGTCCAAACGGGGGATCGGGCTCGTGCTTGCTTGTTTTGTACACATATATGTAAAGCATACAAGCCTAGACCCCGTACACAAATTGGGCCCTTGTCAAGCTTAACATGTAAATATACTAACATAGACCCCGATCCCCCGTTTGGACGCCGTACATGTATAGGGGCGGGGTCAAGGGGGGTCTGATTTATGGGGGGGGGGGGGGGTCAGCCGATAGCGTGCAGAGGATGTAGCAGGCCTATAATACATAGCGTATGACGCTTGTCATACTCTTATGTATTATGTACTCTTGATAATAGTAATAATATAACTACACACTTATTTACATATACAGCGAGCAAAGTGATATTAACAGGATTTTCAAAGGGGGTATTACAACAACCGAGCAAAACAAGAAAGAAGAAGAAGACAACTCGATACAATATAAATTGGCTGGCCACAAAGAAAAAGGAATAGTAGAAAAATCGAGCAACGCAATGGAGAAACCTAAAAATAAACAAAAAACAACAATAAGTAAAAGGATACATAATATATAAATAATAGTACAATAATCAACCCGAAATTAACTTCAAGCTAAACTCATCTAACCATCTTATAACTTAAATCATCCGAATTTGTGCATTATGTAGGTGGAACAAGTTATTCAATCTATTTAAATACAAGTGATAAAAATGCTCCTCTGGAGCATGAAAAAGTAATATGGGTGATGGTGTGAGGTTGCGAAATCAAGAGAGGACTAGTCTTAAAAATGCTTAATATAGGGGCTAGGTTCAAAAACAGAAGAGGACTAGGTTGTGAGCGAATTAATATGGGCACAGCTTCGCCGAACAACCCATATTCGCGGATAGCGAAATTATACATGCATACGTACGTACCAATGTTTCGATTTATATACTTTATAGTGCACAAATAATTTACAGCTCAGATAATCGAGCTTTGACGAAGACAAATTTTTCTATTAAGAATCTCTTGATAGTTACTGTGCATTTTTCATTTCTACGGAAATTTATATACATATCAAGGATAACTGAACGAATCATTCCGACGATGATCTGTTTCCTCCCGGATTGAACCAATAACCTTGGTAGCATATCCTTAGGTCTTTTCTCGTTGCATGCCGTAGTCCAACACAAAGCAATACGTAACTGAACGAA
>JASAND010002210.1:0-42353 GCA_030248195.1 Trissonchulus latispiculum | reverse complement strand
AGGTTGGATACAAAATAGAATAATCCAGGAGGACGCTATAAGAATTGGAACAGTGGAAATACAGATTCCATTGCCAACAAGAACAACACTCATCAGAAACGGCACCCGTTTGGGGGGCTAGTAACCAATCAAATTGCAAGAGTATTCTGATTGGCTGGTGCGCACTCCTCAAAATGGAGAGTCCCTCAGATGGGCATCAATTTTTCCCAAACTAGACTAAGGCTAAGTTAAGTTAAGTAAAGCTAAGTTAAACCTACAATTTGTATCGTCTGTAATATTCCTTGCCTAGTCAGAAGAAATTCTGCAGTTTGTTTGGCTGTTTTGTCCGCCCGACTTGTCCAAGACTAAGTCAAAGGATAGAGTGACATGTCAGCTACACTGAGAGGGTAATCGTCTCGTGTCCTGGTCGGGGCACAGTTACGCAAATGCCGCTGAAAATAATGCCACTGAGTGACAACTTACAGCTTGTAATTGTGGCAAATCTGTCAGGACTAAATACATATTTAATTGAAAACTAAAAATTCCTATCAAATTCGCACAGTAAGATTTTCAATTATTAATTATTTTCAATTATTCAATTATTTTCAATCTTATTTCGCTACTTCTGGTTTTGTGGTTTTATGTAGTTCTGATTTCATGCTGCTCCAAGAAGTACTGTACAAAAATTATTTATAACTACATTCGATGTATTATTATTATTATTATTATTACATTATAGAATCGCGATTTAGTACATTACAAGCTGCATTGTATGTCGTTTTTTAATGACAAATTCAAGACCAACACAATGTATGACCTCAAAAGTATTTGCTTTGGAGAACGCATTACAACGAACTTTGCGTTTCCACTGTGAAACTATTACTTATTTGAAATTGCAACTTTCCAGAGAGTTTGCTTCCTGTTGCGAAGAGACAGAAAAACTTTTTCTTCCTTTTTACTGTTTTTGACAATTGAAAATGTTTTTCAATTTTGGTTGTACTTTGTTGTTTTCTATTTAAATTACTTTATTCTAAAAATTCGTATTAAGGGCGGAAGTAGTATGGCGGCGGAAGTAGTAGGGCGGTAGTAGGCGGCTTTTGGAAAAGTTGTCTTTTTAAGTTTCCTAACAATCAAGGAAAACTTTTCCACTCACAATTAAGCCAATTTCTTTTGAAAACCGTTTCTTTTTTCCGAGAATCTCTCCCTTTAGCTTTAGCAATTGAGCGAGGTAAGAGAGTTCTTTGTTAATAGTCATTGCTTTTTGCAGTAAACTTGTAATACTGTACATGCTCTGATCGTTAACAAATACCAGTGTGCATTGTGATAGTGTTGAACCCAGGTCACTTTCTCTCCATATTTGTGAAACTTGCTTGAAACTTGAAGCCCGCATCTAGTTTCAGATCTCTGCCGGCAAAATTTCTTGATCTACCCACATAGTTGTGGAGGTGGTCGGAACAGAATGTCCTGACAACTAAAGAATTAAACGCTTGTCACACTCTTATGTATTATTTACTCTTGCTCTAGGGGAATATCAATGATTCCAATTTACATTTTCATGTTATGGAATGTTGTCCAAAAAAGCTGACAATATTGATTTATTTATTGATTGCGTCAGTTTTCCTATTGATTGTCCGATTCTATTTAACCAATGACGCGTCAGCGACACAAATTATCAAAGCTAGTACAAAGTTATCCCAAAAGCGTAAATTCGCCGATGTTAAGCCATACCTTATGTCACCGCCACCCGCATTTTTGCCCTTCCCAGACTCCAAGTACAACCTACCTCTGATGGATTTTGATACAAACCTGTTATTCTGCTGGATCCCTAAAAACGCTTGTACTCAGGTAGCAATAGTAAATTATATTGGAAGTTTTTGTGAGACTCAGAATTGCCCTTTGCGCTAGGTTGGTGGTGTAAAACATGGGGTAACTAATCCATGCGATAGCAGATGAGATCAAAAGTACGATTAAACCCCGAAATCTGAAGAAACTACTTGAACGTCGTTGACCAATTAATGTTGGTTTTTGCGACCAGTCGTGACAAACAGTTGCAAAGACTAGATTTTGCCGAACAATGACAACAAACGAACAACAAATTGTTGCCGGTTCTTTCGGTTTTTTCCACAGCTTCTGCATCTTAAGTAACACTGCGTGCTGTTTGTTTGTTTGTTTGTTTGTTTGTTTGTTTGTTTGTTTGTTTGTTTGTTTGTTTGTTTGTTTGTTTGTTTGATTGATTGTTTGTTCAGATAAAAGCATTGTTCATGAGAAAACAAATTGGCTACAGAGGAACCGCTGGTAACAACCGAAGAGATTATAACTACATTCACAAGCGAGGATTTAAACAAGTATTACTGCATTACTGTTATTACATGTTGACGATGACAGAAATTATCCAAACCACAGGTTGTGATCCACGTAGAAATCAATCAGATGTGTAATTTTCTCAGAGTACTTCTGTGGTTCTAGGTTTGAGTTGAAGACAGAAAAAGCATCTCCGAGGATTTAGGAAATCAAAACTGGCAGAATTCAAGCTCTTACACTTACTTTAGTTCAAATATGTCCCACAACAGTTTGATTTCTAGTTCAAACTTGGTTTGATTGGGTCTGGGCTGGGTAGCGCATTTGGTGAAATGTTAGTAAATTGAAAATTGCGGGTTCGATCTCCACCTCAGGCCCGAAGTGCTGTTTTGTGCTGTTGTGCAGAAGTCTGAAGAACCTTTTTTCGGTATACCCTTTTTTCGCCAATTCTTCTCTCTATTCTGCAGCAACAGTAATAACGCATGAAATAGAGTTTACTGCACCCGTTGGTAATTTATGTCAACATTTTCTATTTTTTGCCTTCAGGTCAGACGATATCGTCGAAAGGATGAGTACATTTGGTCAGACTCATCGTGGCATAAATGGGCGATCATAAGAGAACCGATAGAGCGATTTCTATCAGCTTGGTTGAATAAATGTGGTCCGAGCGGCGAAACTGATGGCACAAAGAATCCTAGATGCTACCACTGTGGCAGTGATCTGGGGTAAAAGCATATTCATCTGAAATAAGTAATAAGTATATAAAATTAATAGTCGAAGAGGGATAATTAATATAATAATATTAATAATTAATTATGAATTAATAATAGGGATAATATTAATTAATATTATTGCCTAATACATTAAAAATAGCATAAGATTGGATTTTTGTTAGAAAACCATCCACATTGGCACTAGTGAACTTCAGCAATCAATATCTGTTCGGAAGTCTAGCTTTAGTTGTGGCCAGACCAGCTGAATTTTAGATACAACTTCATTGCATGTAGAAGTAACTACCTAAAACCAAGAGCAGATAATAGGAAGAGTACGAACCCTACTCTTACTAGTGCAAATGATGCTCGGTATATTAAGGCCGAAATCTCGGGGGGGGGGGGCACGGTTGACACAGTTAACCACGTGTTTATATGCGCTTGAACTAAAATGAATATGATGGGCTAATCCCTGCCTTATGTCAAAATTATGTGTAGAAGGTTACCCCCGAGATCTCGCCCCCCCCCCCAGCATAGGGTTGTTAAGCGTGTGTTTATATGCAATTGAAATAAAATGCATTTGATTGGCTACTTAGCTGCTGCTATTGAAATGCATTGATGAGGGTTACGGTAGGTAACTAGCCAATCAAATGCATTTCAGTTCAAATGCATATAAACGCACGCTTAACAACGCTAAGCTGAGCCTCCCCCGAGATCTCGGGGGGTCACCTTATATATACACGTAATTTTGACATAAGGTAGGGGATTAGCCCTATCAGATTCATTTAGTTCAAACGCATATAAACACATGGTTAACTGTGTTAACCGTTCCGGTTCCGTAACCGCCTCCCCAAGATTTCGGCCTTATTGTGCCGAGCATCTCACGGCTATTTGCACTTTGAAGAGTACGGTGAAATCCGTTCTTGCTGAAACTGATTTTGGACACTTTAAAACTAACTGTGAATAGTGTAATTCGAAAAAATCTAAATCAGGTTTGATTCCAACCTAGATTTGTCACATTTTATGAAATATGTGATTGTTTTTATGTTCAGGTCAATAACATGTCTTTACCATAATCTCCGACTGTTAAAAATTGACCAATGCCTTTGACTACGCTGAGCACAAATATCAAAAATTTTTTATTTCGCGATGTTTCATTATTTTTGTTGGCGGGCAAGAGCAATAGAAAACTTCGCAGATTTTGCTGAATCGTTGCATTCGTTTTTAGAGTCTCAGAACACGAATCAAATGTCCCGTTTTTCCATTCAGCTTTTCGTTATCTTAATGTAGGCTAAAGCTATTTTTTATTGTTTCAGTTGTTTCATCCAGGAAAACCATCAAAATCTGGTCCAAGCTTCCAGTGGTGGAAATTTTACAAAAATCGCCACCTGGGACCATTTTTTACCACAATATTGGCACTGTAATTTCAAGGAACATTTTTCATCCTACCGAATCTTTAGATATTCGACTGGGCCAAGCTTTCGAAGCAATCTGAGATCAGCATTTATGCAAATTAATTGGTCACGTGACATCATTCTGGACTCCTGGGGACCCTATCATCATCAGCAATTTCTGGACGGACAAACAACAAATCAGAATAATCGATCACAGTTTCAGCACTATCTGCAGCTGCTCAAAAAGGATATCGATTTAACTGATCAATTGATTAGGACGTTTCTGATTGATTATTTGTCATTTAGCTTTTTACTGCCGTCTTGGATTGGAGAACAGTGTATGAAACTTACCGATGAACAGCAGCAAAAATTCTACGTCTGTCAGCTTTATCAGGAAATGCCACATCTGTTTGAGGGACCGGCTTCTGAGAAGCCAACTATTAGCTAAGTAGTTGCAAATACGTTGACCGTTCCCAATGTTTGTTTGGAAGTAAAGTTTGATCCTGTTTGGTTTATATATTGTTTGCCATTGTATAATAAACTTAATATACATGTTTGGCGGTTTTGGATTAATTTAGTTTTCATTAATCGTCATGTTCATGTTTTAGCTATTAAGTTCATCTCAGTTTTCATGACACCAGCCCTCCTAGACAACATGCAGTTTTGCTTCAGTACCTGATTTCAGTTTCAGTTTCAGTCAAGTTTTATTCAGTTCTCCGAAGTAATTTCAGTTTCAGTTTCCGATTAATTTAAGCTGTCTGTATTCTGGCCTTGAGAGTTAACATATACGGCATTCCGTTCTTTACCCACATTAATTTCTGTTTTGATTTTAGTTTCAATTTCGTTTTACATTGACTGAAACATCATGAGAATCAGTCAGTTAGGATCATACATTAACATTGGATCGGGTCCTGGGGGGCGTGTCCCCAAAAAATTTTGAGGGGGCTTGTACCTTGAACAAATAATTTCCGGGGGGCTTGTACCTCAAGGATAAATTTGCAAAATTTTTCGAAAAATTATAATTTCACTAGAAATTTTTTATCAAAATGTGCAACACATCTTCACGTTTTAGAAAAAATTTCGAACTATTATCCGATTTCCGAAAAATTAAAAATTTCAGCTAAAAATTCCGGCAAAGCCGGAAATTTTTCTAAACTAATTTTTCGGCTATTTTTGCTTACCCGTAGGCCATTTTTTCGTTACCGCTTGTCCCCGACGGCAGTAGGACTTGTATCTTTTCCGGGTTGGGGGGGGCTTGGATCCCCCAAACCACGCGTGCACACAACACGCTGCCAAGCTTGTACACAGATTTCGCTTCGGATTAGAAAGGGATTTCATTTCAAACAAACAAAATATTTATTATTTGCAGAAGCCTAAGGTTATGGATATGGCGATTAAACAGTTACCGAATGCTTTGATAAGAGTAGCACAGTTGTTTTATCAGCTCCATTCAAATTTAGCAGCACCTGTTATCAACGACGTCAGGTTTTTGCAGCGACATGATAACATATTACATTGTGCTGTTGTTACACACTCTTAAAATTTTAGACTAAGCTTTGTTTTAACGCATTCCCTTGTATGATTTACGCTGTTTTCATGGGCTAATTGTAAACATTCACAATTTACAAGTTTTACAAGCTCACCGTTTACCACGAGGCGAACATACTAAATTTGAATAAATTTCGCAAAAGCACAATAGTATACCTTTGATTTGATCTGATTAAAGCTATATTCAATCAAAAAAAAAAAAAATTGTTGAATTCAAGTTTGTCACAAACCAAATTTGTTGTTTTAGAATTCGTCGGTGAACGTTGATTAGTTGTTTCATCTGATGCAAAAACAGATCAGAGAATTTCCAAGTCACCCCTTCTCTTCTATACTTTTTTGAATGTTAAAATAATGATAAACTAAAAGTTGTCATTTTAGCATTACAATGACGATGCTTTACTTTTATTTTGTTCAAATATTCGATTTTTACTGATGGTTTTTTATTTTCTGTTGAATCTAGGACTGTCTAGTTGAAAGATGTGTCTTGATTGGTTGCTTATTTTAGGGTAACATTGTTGCTATTTACCAGTTGACAAAATAATGGGAATAGACATACCGATGACGTAAGTATTGCGTACCTTTGCGGCAACTATTACGTATTAACTATTCTGTACTCTGAATTAACATCTGCAGTGACTTCTACAGACAGTACTACATAAATTAAGAGCATGACAAGTTTCATTTTCTTGGTAAAGGTAGTCAACCGAAGATCGAAGCCGCGCGAAATAAAAAAGAGTTAAAATTTATAAGCCCTTTAAAAAAATTTTTAAAGCTAAATTGAACGGTCTAACTCCTCCAACTTTGTGCGCGAAACTGATTGAGATAAGTTTAATTTGCAATTTTTGCTAATTTTGGGATATATAGACCCATTAAAATTTTTGAATATTTCAGGGGTAGACCCTCTATAACCCGCAGAACCCCCCCATAATCCGACCCGATGTTAATGTATGATGCTGACCGCAGATGCACAAAGTGGACCCTTTGGTGCAGTCAGCTTGCTGCGCTTGAATTCTATAAACAGATTGCTTTTTGGTTATTTGATTATTTTATTTTATTTTTTGCTTAGATACCTTCCCTGCCAGCTTACGCAGGAATCAAACTGCCAATCAACCTGCTACACGTCACTTGTGGCCGTTGCTGATGGAATTGACAATTTGAGCAAAATATGCAAAAATCTTTCCGGGTTTGTGGAGGAGGCTTCAAAGGTTGAAATATAACAATAAATGTAATAAACAATAAACAATAATAAACAATAAATAAATAAACAATAAATAAAGTAAATAAATTTACAAATTAAAAAATATAAGTAATAAACACTATAAATAATAAACATTGCACAACACGCCAAATTAGAGAAAATAGCTACTATTTCAGTTACAAGAATTTTGAGTACAATTTTATTGCTTAGGATGCATAATTAAATTTAGTGCCAACGTTTGCTGAATTAAAATTTTTGATTAAATTCAATTGAATTAAATTAAATTTGATATTTTTAAAAAGGAATTTTACTTTGTTTATTTCAGTTGGACGATTCGATACTGAAGAAGGGTGCAAAATTGATTACGGTAGACCGCGTGCTTCCACACAAACGATTTGTAAGTCTTAAAGCAGATAACATGTATAGAAACAGTTAATGTTAATTAATTACATAATTCCGCGAAACCAAAATTTTCACCTGGTTTGATAAATTGCTGTAACAGAGAAGTCTTGATCTTGTCTAGGATTGGTCTAGGATTACTAGGTCTAGTATTGCACAGGAATAAATATAACAACTTTATATTTATAAAGTTTCACTTTATATAAAATTTACTTCATCACGTTACAGCGTCACTTTATATAAAATTTAGATTATTCAAGTTAGAAATTTGTGAGGAAGGTCAGTCTATTTTCACTTGACACAAAAGAATTGCAAAGATTGATCCTATATTGATATTGATTTTGATTTGAGCAGCATTAATTGGAAAGTAATTTAAATTGAATTTGGCACAAAAATTGCGAAAATTCAGCGGTTTTAGTAAAAGTAGAGTCCTCTTCACAAGGTTTTCGCATTTTTTTGTCTTTAAAACTTAACGAATCAAAAAATTTGATCAGATATTATACACTTTAGATTTTCGCCAACACCGGACCAGTAAACCGAGATTTCGATGATCTCAGGCGATTCTCTGAGGCCGCTGCGGACGGAATAAAAAGGTAAAGGTCTTGTTTTTTTGATATTAAGAAAGAAACAATGAAGTCCATTGACCACTATTAAATGTTACATGTTTCTTATGTATTATGTGCTCTTGATGCTACCAAAGAATTGAAGAAGGTCTATAAGGATGTTACTTTACTACTGGGTGGGTATAGCTGACGCAGGATAATTGTCTTCACACTTACCCGAGTGAGGCGTTTTTGCTAGGATGGAGATTTGCCCATTGGCTGTGCAATGAAGGACCCTCGGTAGCTCCAGCCCGAGGACTACCATCTTTTTGACTCTTGTGTAATTCATAAACAAGGGGTCTTTTCAAGAAAGGGTAGAGTAGAGTAGAGTTAAAGCTAACTGTTTCAACTCGTTTTAACTCCACTCAAGCCTGAATTTCCCTCTTTTAACTTTTTCATGAAAAGGATCGAGTTAGTTTTAACTCTACTCTACCCTGTCTTGAAAGGCCCAAGGTTAAAAGTTGGAAAATTAGAAATGTGACAGAGCTAGTTTCATTAACCTTAGATTTGACATGATCATCCACTTGTAGCCATAGGTGTACCTGGGGGGATGGAGGAACGCCTCCCCCAAATGGAAAGTTCCCGACCCCACCCTCGAAATTTTATGAGCAGACCCCACCCTCAAATGGCCAAATCCCAGACCCCACCCACTTAGATTTGCCAGACCCCACCATCAAGATTTTCGAAATTAATAATTAATTCAAAATCAAATCGAAATTAATTCAAAAATAGAAAAAATCAAAAATTTTCGCAAAAATCTTATTTTTTCCAAAAAAATGACCAAATCGGTTCTAGTATTGCTAATTTTTGGTTCGAAATATTGTCATCTTAGCGAAATCGCAAATTTTTTATTAAAACTTCGAAGAAAAATTTTTACCCCCTCCCCCAAATTTGATTTTTCCGGACCCCACCCCACCCAAAACCGGCTGACTCCACCCTCTCTTTTCAGCTACCGCCACCCCCCAACTTTTTCTCAAGGTACACCTGTGCTTGTAGCTGTAGCTTAAGCTGTAGCAATCATCCTTCTACGGAGTCCCAGTATAGACTCTAACCAATTTTATCTAGGTTTTGCTTAAAATAAGAGTTTAATAAGAATCTTGATCATGATTCACATCGACTCACATTTTTCGACTCTTTAGGGCATTGGAAACAGGCTCCAGAAAGATATTGCTAGTGGTGGCACCGAACCCTCTGTATCCTAATGTGGAGCTGGTATCAATTCTTGGAGCTCTGGGGCAACTCTTTGTGGTCAGTCGATAATAGAAATTAAAGCAGAGTAGAATTCATCTAATAATAACTAATAATAAATAATAAATTAATCTATTTGGGATTCTCGGAATCTGAGCTTGCAGTTGTAAGGTTTACTGGACATTTCGTAGAGTATGTATCTCGTTTAAAAATTTACCCACAATTTTATAAGAAAAGTAATACATAGCTTTAATCTAAATTAGAGTAAAAATAAAACCTTCCCACTCCATGTGTCAAGCGTATCGTATACAAAAATCGAGAAAAGAGATTATGTTTTCTATCTTGGTTTTTTATTCAGTTTTTGTTATTTTTTATTCAGTTTAAGAATAAACTTTTTTGTTTTCTATTCGTCAACTTTTTCGTTTTTTGTATTTGTTTTTGTTTAGCCGGCGGAAGCTCGACAGGCCGGTGTGAAGCAGAAGGCTGACCTGTTTGGATACTACAGTTCTGACAGGGAAGCCGGGGAGAAGCTGCTCAGCATCGCCGCTGCCCTTGAAAGTGGACGGTAAATAAATCTGCCGCAAATGCAAAATTATTCCACTCTTGATTATGTAGGTTATTGAGTTGTCAAAATGGGAAATGACCAAATGAGAATCGGCAAATGCAAAGACTCAACAGTTAGAGAATAGACAAAAGTCGACCAAATGTAAGAACTCAACTGATTGAGAATGGACAAAATGAAAATTGACAACATGAGACAATGAGGCAAATCAGAATCGACCAAGTATAAAAGTCCTAACAGATAGAAAAATCAATAGAATCGGCCGACTCAATGAGAATAATAAAAGTTAAAACATTGGCCTAGATAGCTTAAAAACAGAAACTAGAAAAGACAAAATATAAGCATTAACAGCTCTTTGTAACCAGTGGAACTGTAATGTAAATATACATTGCTCTCAAGAAGCTATATAAAAAAACCAAAAATGGAGAAATAAATATTAAATGAAAGATTAAAAATTAAGCTTTGAATTTAAATTTTGAAATTAAAGATTCCATGGTTTTCTTTCAGAACTGTGGCGAGGGACATCAGTGGCGGAAATCCGACATTTATGGCGCCGCCTGCAGCTGCAAAGTACATTTTCGGAATGCTGGACAGAAGTGAACATGTGAAGATTGAGATTATCTCGGATCAGAGCAAAATTGAGGAAAACTATCCCATTATGGCGGCTGTAAATCGGGCCGTTAACAGTAAATACGTAAATTTAAAGTTAGTTGTCTAATTAATGATTAAATAATAAATCAATAATAAATAAATAAAATAATTTTTTTCAGGGAAAGTTATAAATTTGCACGTGTATAGTTGAGATTATTAACATAAAACTGACAAGTTGATAAAATCAATTCACAATAATTTGAAATCAATAACGTCATTGAATTGCTCTCAATGAATTGTATCAGATTTTGAAATTTGAAATTTTGAATTTTAAAATTTTAAAATTTCAGAAGAGTCCAAGTACGAAGCCCGTGTAGTAAAACTGGAATACACAGGAGAGGGGCCGATCGAACAAACGCTCATGCTGGTTGGAAAGGTTACACTTTAAATTTTAGTTACCTTTAATAATTCTTCAACAATTAAATACCATTGCTTTTTCACAATAATAATTTATTATAACTGTGTTTGTATTGTACTTGTGCAGGATTGACTAAATTTTCACTCTGTGTACGCGAAAAGGTCCTTAGTGTGAAATAGTGAAATCAGGATTGAATGATGTGAAGAAAAGTGTCCAGGGCAAGAATCCAACCTCCTAATTCGCTGAACAGCAGTCGAGAACTCTGACAACTACTCACAGCGAATCTAGCATTATTACGCTGATTTCAACCTTTCGAAGTTCACGTGAAACGCTGATATTCATTTCACTGTTTATATGGCGTAGTCACATAGGGTAATTCGGCACTTCATGAAGTGTCAGACACCTAGTGTAATAGTTTGTTGAACACCTTTATCTGTCATATATGTTTAATTTCTAGGGTGTCACTTTTGACTCCGGCGGTATGGATCTGAAGATCAGCGGTGCCATGGTTGGTATGCATCGCGACAAAGGAGGAGCGGCAGGTGTTGCAGGATTCTTTAAGGTGAAGGAGATAATATTAAGACTTAACAACTACAGAGTAGAGAACAATTTGCGAGATTCAGTTATGCAATAAATTTCTTTGAAAATAGACGAGGCAGTCTGATTTCTTGGATGCGAAAGTCGCTGCGTAAAAATTTGTTCGAATGGGATATTTCGGTTCATTATCTGTGTTGTTAGCTGGCCATTTGTGTGTCACTTTGAATATTGACAGTTGACTAAAGAAAACAGATATACAACTGTTCGTCAAAGTTCGTCAAGGAAAGTAACCTATGTATTCCTGGTGGAGCAGGAATATATTAAGTGCGGGAATAACTAACCATTTAAACCATTTTCAATTTTTTGCTAACTTTCCTTTCACCACCTGTGCCCAGGGTTTGTATCGACGTTACGGAAGAGCTCGCTTTTCTAAAACTCATAATAATACGTTGATTACAGACCCTATCATTGTTGCGTCCGAAAGGGATCAAGGTCATTGCAACTTTGCCATTTGTTAGAAACGGTGTCGGACCAGGTAGATACATAATTTCTGATAACTAAAATAAATTTGATAAATTCCAGTATTTTGAATAATTATTGTCGTCTTGTACAGGATCAGAAACGCATCGCTACATATTACAACAAAGAATTCAGTATAAGTAACTACAAAATTACGGCAATTTTTCGTAATTTATCAGTCTACTATTTCGTTCATTTTATTACTGTGAAAATTAGTCCATTTTTACACGTTTTCTATCATGTCTTGTTGCTGTATATTTTTGCATAACTGTTTTACAGATGCGGTGACCTGTGATGAAGTGATCACCTCCAGATCCGGCAAACGAATGCGGATCATAAATACGGATGCGGAAGGGCGGATGATCATGGTGGATCCGCTCACGGAAATGACTGAACAGGTTAATCCGTCCTTTTCGGGACAGAGTTAAGCTGAGTTAAAAGAGTTAAATTTAATTCCTTAATATGAAAGACTAGGGAAGCAGGCATAGGAAAGATTGATATACGTGATATGGACGTTCAGCTGATGGCCCTGTGGTAGTATGTCTGACTGTAGAACAGAAGGGAACTAGTTCGTTCTCCGACCGGGTCAATTCTTTACTTACCACCCTCAAAGAAAAGCTGACTTTCTCACTTCCCTTTTGTCTGAGTCCAGTTTCACGGAACGTGATGCCTCCCGTTCTCTTTGGTCCACCAGCATTTGGATAGAAGTGTGACAAAAAAGTTAATAGAGGTGGAGTTTCAAGCTTCAGTAGAGTTGAATCAAGTTCACACATGCGCAATAACTATACTGGGCCTTTACATGTATAGGCCAGAATTCGGAACCCCCGCGCAGTGCGCAGAAAAATTTTTGATCCCCGCGCGCTGCACAAAAGATCCCTGCGAGGGGCCAGCACTGTTGTTCTGTTATCTGTTAAGTCGCAAGGAATAGAAGAAAACTATTGGAGCTGAGTCGTAGGTCTTGTAAGAGGATTCGAATGACTATAATGCTGTCCGTGTAGGGTGGCCACAGTGCAAGTTATGGTGGATTACATTCAACGAATTCACGCCTCGACTTTGTTTCCTAGTCTAAATGAAGAAATTGTAGCAACATTGTAGCAACAACCGAATTTCAACCACATTTGCTTTTAAAGCCAAAAATACACGAACCCCAACCTGCATCTTAACATAATATGTTTGGCACAGAAATACCCCGACAGCTTTTCAGTTGCCCCGATTGCTGCTTTTTAGCTAAAGTCATCTCTTGACACAGTTGAGAAAAGATTATGTATGCATAATTATAATAAGCAAGTCTAATTGGAAATTTTTTGATCCCCACGCAAAATTTTCGTTAGCTATATTATAGGCCACGGTCGCATCCATTGCCCATGTATGATCAAATTAAAACTGAGAATTTTAACCCTACACAACTCTAACTCTGCCTCTGCCCTACTCGATTTTTTTCTTGAAGCGTCATCATGAGTTAAGGATGTGTGGATTAAGTTAAATTTTAAAAAATAATTGAAAGGACAGTCAATAAACTTTAGGAACTTCAACAATAATGTTGGTTTTCAATTTTTCATTGCTTTATGGACTTGTTTGTAAACAGTGTTACTAGGATTTGTGCTGCAATTTCATTTGTTAATTAACATGGTTTGTTGCTAATTAGGCTGTCAAGGAAACAAATCCACATTTGATGACCGTTGCCACTTTGACTGGCCACGCTGTTCTGGCTTGTGGTGAAGGATACTCGGTAAACTCAATGTACTATGTACTCATATTATTCATACTCATAATGTGCTATCACTCATACTCTGTGTACTCGTACTGCTACCTAATAGGAGTTACATTAATCATAAAGAAATAATGAAAAACGCCTGCCCAGAGCCTCAGAAACAGGAGAGAGCCAGGAGAGAGCCAATGGGGTTGTGAGCGCTCTGATTTGCTGGCTTACACCGAGTTTGTATGACCGGACAGACTACTGTGTTCCACGATAAATAAAAAGAGTGCCCAAACTTTCCGCCGTCATTTTGATATCAGTTGCGAAAACGGAAGACAAAATTCCATGAGTATATTCACAACACAGCTTCGTGAAAGTCTTCACAATTTGTTCCAAACTTCACTCTTTTGATGGTCACCAAATGAATTATTTAAAAACAAAGCCATCAATCCTGTTTTCAATGCTTTTTATTGACCATTTCATTTACTGTTTTTGAAAATTTGCATTTCAGATTGTGATTGACAATGGGGTAGCCCGAAAGAAGGACTTCTCCCGAAAGCTGAAGCAAAGCGGCGAAGCCGTGGGGGATATGATTGAGATCTCCACGGTCAGAAGGGAAGATTTCGACCGACACCTGACTGAGAGTGATTATGAAGATTTGCTTCAGGCCCACCTAAAACCGAGCACTCAGACGCCTCGAGGTCATCAGATACCAATGGCCTTTCTAATGCTCGGCTCTGGCCTTGATAAAGTGAGCTATGCTTACCATGAAAAGAGCTTGTAGCACTTAAAAACATACGCTAAATAGGGTAGAACCGGGCAATAAGGGACAGCAAATTTTTCCGGCTAATAAGGGACACGGTTTTAAAGTCATTGTAGCATGTGCGTTGTTGGCCAATTGCTGTCATTTTTCAAACACGTGACAGACCACGTGACGCACTTTGCAATGGATTTTGAATGACAAAAATCCACCCAACCAATCAAAATTTATTCGCACTTTATTTTTCTGTCCCTTATTACCTTCGCGGAAAATGTGTCCCTTATTACCCGGTTTTACCCTAACTGTTTTTGGATAGAGCGTAACAAGTCAAAAGGGAACGCAGATGCCAACGAAGTTTCACAACACTCGGACATCCGATGGGATTCGAATCCACGACTTCTCGTGCACGAACGGTTGATAGGAATTTATGTGCCAGAAGCAGAAAAGGGGCCAAATAAATTTCTAGGGTATGTGCACCAACAATTGAACATAATACATTGGTATAATTCCGTTAACATGGTGCTAACTCCAAGAGCACAGTGTCTGCATTGGCTCACAGATCACAGAACGCAGAACAGAAAACTCACAGAACAATTCATGTGCATTTCATGTTTTGGTTATTTTGACTTGATTGAAATTGCTACAGTATGCTTTTTCAGCATGGCTCTGAAAGCGATACACCGATTTGCTATACTCATATGGATATTGCTGGTGCTGAGTCGGATGGGAAGGGAATGTTTGGCAATCCAATGGGCGTCCCTGTTTTGGCACTGAGCCAACACTTCATCCTACCTCGGATTTGAGTCCAAGTGGACTAGAGAACCATTTAGTTAAAATATTTTCCTATAAACTTAAATCAATCCCTATATAGATTGTTGATTTTCGATGCAAGTAAATATTCTCAAGTATTAATTAATAACTGATTATTAATTTAAATTATTATTGATTGGTCTAATTGATCATCAGACATAAATAATTGATTCATTTATGTAATTGAACAGAGCATCGAACAAACACTTACAGTTTTTTGACCTCTAGCTCATGGTTTCCTGACCCGCTACCCGGTTTTATCGCTAATCATCAGGGTTGCACCAAGAAAACCAGAGAAATTCGTTACCTCTTCGTTACCAGAAAAATTGGTCGGTAGCTGAAAATTTCCTTCAACTTCAACAATTCATTGTACTTTGGTAACTGAAGTCATAAAATAAAGCCTAGGCTAAAGATGGGTGAGATATTGAAGCATTGGGAACTCTGCTATTTGCTAATAGCACAGGTCTAAACTGAGTTTAATGCAAAATTTGTACTAAAGGTTTTTATAAATCACCATTTTTTTGGCAAACTGTAGCTAAACTCATTTTGGCTTCAGAAACTGCTGGAGAATGGTCAGGGCATACAACCATCCAAAACTTTTGAGGGATGGAAGCCCCTAAGCCGTACCCATTTTTTAGGTAAAAATGCTCCTTTTTTGATGTACACAAATGTGTACTGGGAACTCATTTGTGGGGTACACTGGGGTCAGCTGTTATCGTGCAGATCATGTGTCCAGCTTAATACTAAGAATGTGACGCTTGTTAGCTCTTACTTATTATGATTGATAATAATAAGATAAAACGTCTTGTTGAAATTACTGGAAATTCCGGCAGTTCTTCTTTCAAAGCACTAAAGAATTAAGCAGATAATTTAGTAATGTTTGCTGGCGATTTCCACTAGTTTTGAAAAGACTGGACTACTTCAGTAGGTAAATACTAATTACTTCGCTTCGACTTTGCTGCAGCCTTTCTTAAGTATTTTGCATGCCAAAGCCAGATTGGAACTTTTCATCTAAACTGCTACATCAAAATCTTATATTGCTAGAGATGTGCTAAGTTGCAGTCAGCATGTTTTCGAGAAACCTGAAGAAAGGGCGATCGGAAAGGTAACTTACAGACAATTCGAGACTTTTCAAAGTGCGGAACACAAACCTAAATTAGAGAGAAATACAACGACAAACCCCAGAAAACACCAAAAAAAACTGCTGAAGTGTAGATGGGCTAACGAAGGCACCCCTTTAAGCATATAACTTATGTTTAATGCTAAGAAGTAAGAACTAAGCTAAGAACCAGCTAAGAACCTAAAAATTAAAATGATACTATCGTTAATCCTGATAGACAATACAAGTTTACAGATCTGTTAGTGTGTATGAATTCGAAAATTAAATTTTAAAATCTGTACCAATCTTCATATTAATAATTAACATCATCCATGAGAACTTGTTGGCAAGACGCCTCACCTAGAAATACAAGATAATTTGCTGGCGAGTGAAAAGAAACCATCAAGACGTTTACGGTATTACGATTACAGTTAAGCTAAAATTAAATTATAGTTGGCTCTAAATTGATGGGTGCAACACGGAGAAAGTCGGAACGTCGGACGGAGAAAGTCGGAAAGACCCCTTCAAAGTCGGACCGAGAGGAAATAAGATTCGAGTCGGAACGGTAGCTAGCTAGTGGTTAGCTTTCATCAATTGGATCTGACGTCGGAAATCGGAGTTGGATCCTAATTCGGAAATCGGAATCGGATCGGACAGGCAGGTAGGCAGTGGTTTCGATTTATACAAGTTACAGTTGGAGTCAGAGTCGGATCGGACAGGGGAATCGGATCGGAAGTCGGAGTCGGATCGGAAATCGGAAATCGGAATCGGATCGGAAGTCGGAAATCGGAGTCGGATCGGACAGGGGAATCGGATCGGAAGTCGGAGTCGGATCAGAAATCGGAAATCGGAATCGGACCAGACAGGCAGGTAATCAGTGGTTTCGATTTATCCAAGTTACAGTTGGAGTTGAAATTGGATCGGAAGTTGGAAATCGGAGTCGGAGTCGGATCGGACAGGGGAATCGGATCGGAAGTCGGAGTTGGATCGGAAATCGGAAATCGGAATCGGATCGGAAGTCGGAAATTGGAGTCGAATCGGACAGGGAAATCTGATCGGAAGTCGGAGTCGGATCGGAAATCGGAAATCGGAATCGGATCGGAAGTCGGAAATTGGAGTAGAATCGGACAGGGGAATCGGATCGGAAGCCGGAGTCGGATCGGAAATCGGAATCGGATCGGAAGTCGGAAATCGGAGTCGGATCGGAAATTGGAAATCGGAGTCGGATCGGACAGACAGATAGCCAGTGCTTTCAATTTATCCAAGCTAAATTCAGAGTCGGATCGGAAGTCGGAAATCGGAGTCGGATTCGAAGTCGGAAATCGGAATCGGATCAGAAGTCGGAAATCGGAGTCGGATCGGAAATCGGAAATCGGAGTCGGATCGGACAGACAGATAGCCAGTACTTTCTGTTTATCCAAGTTAAAATCGGAGTCGGATTCGATGTCGGAAATCGGAATCGGATCGGATAGGCAGCTAGCCACTGGTTTCGATTAATCCAAGTTAAAGTCGGAGTCGGATTCTATGTCGGAAATCGAAGTCGGATTCGAAGTCGAAATCGAAGTCGGATCGGAAGTCGGAAACCGGAGTCGGATCGGAAATCGAAAATCGGAGTCGGATCGGACAGACAGATAGCCAGTGATTTCCGTTTATCCAAGTTAAAGACGGAGTCGGATTCTAAGTCGGAAATTGGAGTCGGATTCGAAGCCCGAATTCGGAATCGGATCGGAAGTCGGAACTCGGAGTCTTGGAGTCTAAGCATGAAACTAACGACAGATAGCCAGTGCTTTCTATTTGTCCAAGTTAAATTCAGAGTCAGATCGGAAGTCGGAAATCGGAGTCGGATCGGAAATCGGAGTCGGATCGGACAGACAGATAGCCAGTGCTTTCAATTTATCCAAGTTAAAGTCGGAGTCGGATTCTAAGTCGGAAATCGGAGTCGTATTCGAAGTCGGAATTCGGAATCGGATCGGAAGTCGGAAACCGGAGTCGGATCGGAAGTCGGAAATCGGAGTTGGATCGGACAGACAGATAGCCAGTGATCCAAGTTAAAGTCGGAGTCGGATTCTAAGTCGGAAATCGGAGTCGGATTCGAAGTCAGAATTCGGAATCGGATCGGAAGTCGGAACTCGGAGTTTCGGATCTGAGTCGGATAGGCTGGTTAATATTTGTACAAGCCAAAGTCGGAGAAGCTAGATTAGCTGAGTATTGAGCCTAGAAAACACACACAATAGTAAACCCCCCGCCCTCCCCAACCTTATAGCCAACATATCTATATTCCTTGGCTCTATATTTAGCTAATACGTGGCTTCTCCGGCTTTCACTTGTACAACTCTTTAGCTGCCTATCCGACTCCGATCCGACTCCGACTTCCGACTTAAACCACAACTACTATTAACTTAATCCCACTACTTACGTCTCTTTCCGACCCGACTCCCACTTCGGAATTCTTCTCCGACTCCGACTTCCGAGATTCTTCTCCAACTTAAGCTTGTATATTAAATGATCCGGCTCCGACTTCCGAGCCCGAGTTCTTCTCCGACTTCCGAGTTCTTCTCCGACTTCCGAGTTCTTCTCCGACTTCCGAGTTCTTCTCCGACTTCCCACTTCTTCTCCGACTTATGCGTATATAAATAAAACACTTTCCACCCTTTACGCTCCGATTTACCACTTTTTCACATTCCTACATCTCCACCTCACACATTCCGACTTCTCCACCTCACATCCGACTCAAGACAAACGCTCCCACCTTGTATATACCCCATCACTAAATTTCCGAGTTGCACGCATGAATTAGGAGCCTTATAGTTGGTACTAGCTTGAATTAATACACCCAAATAATTATCCTCAGTGTGATAAATCAAACGTTTTCTAAACTGGGTCATAAATTTAATGTATTAATAAAAATACAGATTTTTATTCGAACCTGTGGGATTGCCATGGTATGGAAGCTCCATATCGCAGAGCCCAGGAGGAAGTGTAAAGTGCTAGGAATGATGAATAGTTTTAAGTTTTGTGCATAAATTGTGTAGGCATCCATAAGATAAACAAGCAAGTTCAGCGGAATTAGCATAACCAAACCTTTGCACATTACTCTGAAACAGCACAAATAGTTTACTCAGTCACAAACACCGCAGGCTACCGGCATAAGTGATTTTCAAGATTTTGATTTCAAGCACCTGATTCTGGGAATTAAAATTCTCTTAGTCTGCTTTCCATCCGAAGGAAAACCATTTGATCTGTCCATGTAAGTTAGCGCATGCAACATTGCGGGTGTTTCTACACTAAACAGTTAACATAAAATTTACATACATATTTGAGGACCGCTTTGTTTTGGTCTCCAAAGGCAAACGAACTACATTGAGTTGCATTATGTCTAGAATCGCTGCGTCACAAAATGCAAAGGCAATGATGCTGAATAGGCAGGCTGGGCCTACAGTTAGCCATTTCGTGGGGTCACCAAAATTTGTGAAGCATCTGAAACATTAACTCTTGAACAGTAAAAGGCATAAAATTAAAATCATCCGTTAATTCATAAATTTGTAAATGGATTGAAATTCTAAACTTAAAGAGCCAATTACAAAAAATGCCAATTGTTCACCAAATGCAAACAAAGCAACACTAAGGTTATGAATAAAATTTTGTTTGCATTTTGCTTTTGAAAAAGTACAAAACTGCCAAAACGCTATCGACATCACACATAAACAAAGTAAATGTGTGCTAAAATAAATTAAACATAATATGGCTAACTATTTTTACCTGATACAATTCCTATCATTATTCAAAATATGGATATTGCAAATGCTTAATTAGTTTGAATTGATTAGGTATACATTAATTAACGCTTACGTACGTAAATGGAGCTGGTAGTATAGGAAAGTTAGCTGCCAGGAATGAGCACGTTACAATAGGCAACCCTGAAAAACAAATACACTGTTTTTGCTAAACTTTAGGCAAACCCAGCAACGATGTAATCGTTGGAAGAAGCACAACTGTTTGATGGCTTAATGTCAGACTTTAATTTTAAAATTTAAAAATTCAACATATTTCAATTTCTAACCTAATGAGGCTGCTGCTATGATTAGTGGTGTGAACCAACTATGTATCGAAGTAGTGCCCGTAACTACTGTATAAACATGAATTGATTCCATTGCCTGGCAAATGAATACTCCAGTTTGCAAATACTGTAGTATAACCTGTATTGTCTTACAAATCGCCTAAAATGTTTACAAGCAACAAATTAGAGAAGACTTATCTTGCTATTAATGCTTCATGTCATTACAACTGCCGCACACTGATGCGGCTACAGTGCATTTTCAAAGCATTTTTCTTCGTAAAGCGTATAACAATAAGCAAACATATTTCAGAAAATTTAAGGATCAGTTTTTACAGTTTGCCTGTCAGTGAATTAATTAGAGACGTCTGAAGCACGAAATGTGGCTAAGTATGTTCACTATTAATCATCTCACATAGTTGTGCCGATTTTCAGCAGAAGAGAAGAATAAAACATGGACTATCAAAAGCAGACAATCAGTCGCCAGGTGGAAGCTGTCCTCGTGGTGCCTTCCTCTGCAATAGGTAGGACGAAAAACGGAAACTGAACCAAAAGATTATAGATTGTTTAAATTGTTTGCCGGTAAAAATTCAAAGCAAGTGTTTTGAGCTAATAAATTATGCATTTATCATAAAGTATTTCTTCAAATTTTAAACATCTAGCTCTTTCATGTAAATCTGTTGGTTCAGAAAAATGCAGGGCAATTTTTTACCAAACCCTTGCTCGCATGTTTCACTGCTGGTACAGGTACAAATCTATAAAATTGTGGCAACCAAACCGAACCAGTATCGTGAAGAGTAAACAGTACAAGGGAGCTCAAGCATAATGTGAATAAAAAATATATGAATAAGTCAGATAATATGAAAAATTTTAACTATATGATGCATAGTGCAAAGCCTCCATCGACACATCATAAAATCATAAAACAGTTAAAGTGTTTAAATATTGTATAAATGTTATGAAAATTTCTTTTTCAAATTATTATTTAGGCTTATGTTTGTCTGCTAACGATTTCATATCAAAATATGAAAACGCAAAGTACCGGCACCTAATTATTTCAAATTTTTTTACAAAATGTTAATTTTCTTTATAGTTTCTGGCGGCACCAAAGTTATGAAACACTAAACCTTGAAGACTCACTAACCTTTGCTGGCTTCGTTACATGTTGCTACAGGTGCTTTAAACCAAGGATAGTAACTTAGCACCCGGGGTAATTGTAATAAAAGAATGACACGTGATTTGCGGGCAACCTTATTTTAGAAGTCATTGATCGTTGTAATTCGTTCCTTTTATTGGGGCCGTTATAAAGGCTTCTGCAAGCAAGAGCTGTGGTAACTGCATCAGGGAAAATATTTTACAGTTGTCTAGATGAAGTACAAAAGGCTTGCTTTTTAAACATAACATACCCAATAAAGATGGTTCCAATTATTGTGATTGACAAACAAGTTATGAGGAACAAACAGCTGGACATTCGAATGATTGTCATTACCATTTCCAAGAGTCCGTCGGCTGCTGGAAATTCTGGTGGGCCCTGTGAAATTTGTAGAGAATAACTACTACTACTAACTTTACTACTACTACTAACTACTAACTACGAATAACTACTTTCTTAATGTCAAATATTAACGTTAAAATTAATTAGGTATAATGAGTACTTGCACTTCTCAGAGTGATAGTCTTGTTCTCTGGCGAAGCAGGAAGACAAACTTTAAGGTGGTGATAGTTTTGCCATTGCTTGAATACTACCCAAATCAACTTGTAATTTTATGACACTTTCCAAACTAAATAGTTGGAGCATTCAACCCCGATTCCGATTACGTGCAGATTAACCAATTTCTGACTTCTGGACCAACCGCTGCATAGTCGTGACTTCATTAGAAAGGTCTCTTTGAGTTCTAATTAATTTATTTAATCCTCTATCATTAAACTAATTTCATTGTATATATGTATTAAAAGGAAAAAGTATTCAGCTTTATTCTGAAATTTAGATTGGTTCTAAGCCTCAAGACATAAATGCTTAGTGAATGCTTCAGAGAACTCTAAAAGAAATAACCACATTAAACGAGAATTTTATAGGGCGTCTGCATTCACTTCACATCTCATCCTATTTGGGGAAGAATGGCAAGCGAGTATCAAGCAAAGTGCTGATTTGTTTAATAAGTGTAGGCCGGAAGATGTAAACCATTTGTTACGGTCAACTGTCACTTAGCTCTGATCTGAAGATGGCACCGAATAGAAGCTGTAATTGAGATATTCTAACTCTTACTATATAAACTAGGTTCTGACAAGATGAGTCTAGAGATGGCATTGTTTTAGAAGGTCGTCCATTTACAACAAAGCTTCTAAGATAAGATGCTGTTTTATGATCTTTCCAGATATGCTCATATTCTGTTATAACATCAATATCATGAACAGTGTACTGTGGAGGAGGCAGTTTGTCACCGTCGACTTCATAGGTAATTATGTTGAGAAAGTAGCCAACTGCAAATACAATATCGTCGCCTTGGATCTAAAAATAAGCTAGAGATTACAAGTATTAGATGATAACATATCTGCAAGTGGCGACTGTTGCTGACTAAGATAGATTCAGCACAAATAAATAGGTAGATTATCAAAAGGTCCAGTTATTCAAAAGTTTATATTGGCCTTACAGTTTGTAGAAGTGCGGATCTTGTGTATTTAAAAAGCAAGTCACGATTGTAAAAATATCCAATCTTTGTATTCAATTTCTGAACAACGAGCAGTAATTTTCAGTAATCGCCGCATTGGCGTAGACTAGAAAAATTGCACAAATCAGAAACCTATTCGGCAGATAACATTGAAATACGGCTTTCGTCGATTAGCATGTTAAGGTAGCGGTTAAGGAACCTATACTTGAAAACATCTTTAAACGTTTGAAGGCGATGAAGGATAAGTTGTCAAGCAATCAATTAATTTAGCTTTTGCAGAGAACCACAGAACAACAGAAGCAAGGGCCTGGAGGGCTAGAGAATCTGTCAACCTAAGACATTATAATGGTCATTCTGTGTTTCAGTGTGCAAAGGATCCACTGAGACAACCGCCAGCGCTCTACTTCCCTGACCAGTTTATGCAGGTTTGTCCTTGTCTTACTGAGACTAAAATAATCCTAATTTGGGTTGCCGCCGGCTGGTCATTCCGAAATTCTATTTTTGCATCATAAATAGCTCATCATGGCGTAGTGATTTAATTGCAGGACACTGAAGCCTTAGATTTCCAAATCTTGCCTTAGCACTTAAATTTGGTTTAGAGGTCAATTTGTAGCAGACATGTGAAAAACCGGAATCCGAATTTTTCCGAATTTTTGGCCAAAAAAACCGGCAGAAACCAGGTTCTAGGAGGTGAGGGACCCTTCTGAGTCGGTCTGGTAAATTATGGTCTAGGAAGGTTAAAAAATCTCAACTCCCCAAGCACAGGTATAGTTTGCAGTAGAGCTAATGACATTCAGTTCTAAATAACCAAATACCGTCACTTTGGTTGGCAACCATCGATAAATTAAAATAGATATGCGAAGCATTTGTAGTTGAAAAACCTAGGAAAAATACCTCTTGGCAAGATGCATTATTAGGATAATGGCTGAAATTTCTAAGTTGGCTCATAACTGTGGTAACAGTTTCTGATTGAGGTGAAACGGTTGCATGGTCATTATTTAAGATTGAGAACTGCTTATACGGTGTTGTTATTGCTTGTCGTATTGCTGGCATTGAAGAAAATGCACTGGTCGATAGTGATGTTTCCAGTGAGTTCTTATTGGAGTGTACAATGGCTGAAGTTATGTATGCCACTGAAGCAACGGTTTTGGAAGAAGGTAGCAGAAATAACTCGGATGAAGCAAATGATGCTGTCGTAGTAATCATTGATGATTTGGTTACGGTGTATGTCCGAAACGATGTCGATGTGAATAAATTTGGAACGTTCTTGACCGATGCAATTGGAAGTGATGACGTCTGCAATAGCGATGCTGACGAAAATCCTAGCCTTGAAGGTGACGATTGTGATGGTAGCGATGATGACTGTTTGTATGTTGGCAACAAATTTGAAGGTGTCGAAAAATGTGGCAGGGATGTTAACAATGGAGAAGTCAACGGTGAGAAAGATGCTGAGGACTGCAATATCTTTGAATGGCTGCGTGAGAATGGTTGAAGTGTAACAGAAACTCTTAAATGAACAGCAAGAGTTTGCTTTATAGCAGCTTCATTTGCTAAAAGTGGAGATGCATAAGTAGAGGATGATAATGTTGTATGCGACGATAGCGCTGACGACAGTGATGACGAGGAACATAGTAGCTTCTTTGTAGATGATTTATTTAAGGCCTCTGTCATGGACGCCGAACGTTTTACTGCGAACGTTGTTGTTTCCAGGAACATAGACACCTGCATTGTTAATGATAGCTCTGAGTTTACGGGGTTTGGCGGAGATAGTAATTCCTGCAATAAAATTATAACTAGGAAAACGGAACAAAATGACAATGTTAGCCCGAACAGCATTGGCGATGAAGTTCGTTAATGGTATTAGTGGTAAACTAATAATACTAAGTTAAAACTGGTTCTACTGCAGCGTGCAAAAAAGAAAGTATATCAATTGTAACTAAACTAGATTAAATTCTAGACCAGGCGAAACAACCTGAATCATTTTGTATCTTTCGGTCCTACTAAATATGAACAGAGGCAATGTTTTCATAAATGTTTACACGGAGTAAACATAATGAGGAACCTGATGTAGTACTTGCTCTTCGAGGCGCCGTATCATCTGTAGAATGATTGGCATTTTATTGTCACGGGTACTGTTACATTTAGCGTTACAATTTGCGATCATCTTTTCCTTTCCTATGCGCGTCTTCGGGTTGGTATTTCTCAAGAGGGCTGTTGGTGGTTCAATGTATGGGTGGCCGATCTTGTCATTTCTGTTTGTCATAAACACTACATTAACAGGCGACAACTTCCGTCCCTTAAACTTAGACTTAATGTATTCTCTCTTTTCTAACTGCACTTAAGGTGGTGGTATCCTTTTGTGCAGTGCTTTAATGGCAATTCTTTGAAACGCTATTACTGACGCCATTTTGGGAGTTGGAAATAGCTTTATACGTCATTCTAAAGCTCATTATCTGGATATTCACATGGGCTTACAAAACTGGCAAAATTAGCAAAAAAACTAACAGAAATGTTCTGACATGCTGACATCTAACAGGATGAATATAGACAAAACATTTTTGAACGTCGATTTCTCAAAACTGAAGAATCGGCCAAAAGTTAAAGGGGCGACTAAAACCAAAAGCCTTAAGGGGGGGGGCGACTAAAATTGGGGTGCCCCGAATTTGCCCGATTGGCCTAATTTTTGGCGAAGACTTAGAGCATGGGTGGGGTCAAAAAATACCGGGTACTCAGATCTTAGCTGCCTTCCAGTCATGTGCAGCCGTCGCGTTTATGTGCCCGACCTCCACTTTTTCACAACTACCAACATGATTAATTAAAAATTTCTGCTGGCTGCAAACCCCTAGCTGCAAGGTTACCATTCACCAATGTGATCTGGCACATGTGCCCCTATCCGCAGAAAAACACTAGACGTCTGTATCCTATCTGCATCTAAGGGAATTACTCTTCAAAGTTGAAGTTTCGGCGAAAATTTAAAAATTTTTGTCTAACGAAAGGAATATTTTATTTTATTACTTATTATAAGGCTGTAATTTGGCATAAAAGGAGGCCCTATAGGAGTACTCAGTTGTACCAAATGGCAAGAAATTCTGCCGCGTGAAAAAATTTTTATGCTAACTTTAATCTTCAAAAATTACCGAAACCGCCATTTTCAGTCTGTCGGATCTGTGTAGAGGATTTCTGCACCCATAGAATTCCCAAACCTTCACTAATCGAGCTGAATTCGTTTGTGGGTGTGTTTTCGACCATGCTGAGTTCAAATATTTCAAAAAATTGTAATTTCGAAAAATTTGAATTTTTCGATTTCTGGGGTTTTATTGCCCAAAAAAGGCGATTTTGGCAATTTTTGAAGATTAAAGCTGGCAAAAAATGTTTTCACGCTGCAGACTTTTTTGCCATTTGGCACAAATGAGGACTCCTATAGGGCCTCCTTTTATGCCAAATTACAGCCTTATAGCTTGCACCAGTAATAAAATATTCCTTTCGTTAGCCAAAAATTTTAAAATTTTTGACGAAACTTCAACTTCCAAGAGTAATTCCCTTAGATGCAGATAAGATAGAGACGTCTAGTATTTTTCTGCAGATAGGGGCACATGTGCCAAATCAAATTGGCAGATGGCAACCTTGGGGCTAGGGTCTTGCAGCCAGCAGAAATTTTTAATTAATTATGTTGGTAGTTGTGAAAAAGGGGGGGGTCGGGCACATAAACCCGACGGCTGCGCATGGCTGGAACGTAGCTAAGAACCAACGACCAAGTATTTTCTTGATCACATCCATGCTCTATAACTTCGCCAAAAAGTAGGCCAATCGGACAAAGTCGGGGCAAAAGTTTAGTCACCCCCCCCTTAATGTGCGCACCATTACAACCAACATGTCAGCATTTCTTGAACGACAAGTGAGCATTAAAGCTTTTCTTAGATGTTGGCACTTTCGTTAGAGTCCAAACGCTGGTATCCAGACGTCGCTAATATTTAAACTGGCCACCTTTTCACTCACCATCTTTACTTTACTTTACTTTACTTTACTTAGGTAATTTATCTTATCTGTGAGTTTCTTATTAGTCAGTACTTTGTCTTCACGCCGGTTTGGTCCTGTCAATGCCTGGTCCGCTACCAATGACAATAAAGATGACGATGATGGCGATGACAACGACGATGATGACAATGGCAGTAGTGATGGGATCAAAGACGTCGATGTTGATGATAGTGATGATAGTAGAAATTGGGAGGATTCTGAAGTACGTGTTGGAGGTAACAAAGGCGATGACGGTAGTGATATAGCTTCCAATGACAACGAAAATGACGATGATGCAAATGATGAAAACAATGACAACGAAAATAATGGTGGTGATGATAACAATAATAATGATGACGATGATTGTGGCGGTGGTGTCGATGGTGATAATGACGATGATGATGATGAAGGTGCTGATGGCAAATGCGATGACATTAAAAACGTTGATATTGATGAAAATGTAGATACCAGTTCGTCGAGCAGTAGCGAAGCAGATATGGATGGTTCTGGAAATATAGTTGACGACAGCAGCGATGTAGCTAATGATGATGAAGATGAGGTGGAGGAGGATGACAGCAATGTTGTCTGTGATGATGACGTTTCTGGCAAATGTGAAGGCAGCAAGCTTGGTGATCGTGACAGTAACAAATGCACTGGCGGTAATAACGATGTCGTGATTATTGACGCAGCTGCCACTGGCAACTGAGATGATGATGATGATGGTGATGATGAAGTGGACGACGACGACGACGGTAATGATGGTGATAGTAGTGATGATAATGGTGATGATGTCCATGATGATTGTGACAATGATGAAGATGATAATGATGACCATGATGATGCTAAAGGTGTTGGCGGTGATGAATATAATTTCGACGATGACGATGACAGTAATAACGACGAGGATGGTGATGATGATGATAATGATAGGAAAGATGATGAAGATGATGATGATGATGATGATGAAGATACTGATGATGACGGTATGGAGGATGACAATGATGGTGGTGATGAATATAATAACGATGATGACGACGATGATGATGGCGACGATAACGGTAACGAGGATAATGGTAACAGTGAAGTTGATGTAGACGATGTTAATAGTGACACTAACGTCGATGATAGTGATGATGACGATGACGATGATGATGATGACGATAATGATGACATTGATGACGATGACGAAGATGACGATGATGATGGTGATAAGGATGACGATGATGATTGTGATGATAATAGAGACAATGATGATGATGATGATGATGATGATGATAATAATGAGGATGTCGAAGATGATGACGATGAGGATGCCGATGATGGTAATGATGGAGAAGACAACGATGGTGAAAAGAATGACGATGGTGAAGATGATGGGGATGGTGTAGAAGATGACGATGGCGATAAGGATGATAATGACGATAATTCTGATGATAATGATGACAATGATGACGCCAATGATACTAAGGATAATAAGGATAGTGACGATGATGGTGATGATGTAGAAGATGACGACAATGATGATGCTAATGAGGAAAATGGTGCTGATGATGGTGATGGTGATGATAATGATGATAATGACGATAATGTTGATGATGATAATGATGATGACGACGGTGCTAAGAATAACGATGAAGATGGCGCGAACGACAACGACGATGATGATGGTGAGGATGGTGAAGATGAGTACGATGATGATGTAGATGATGATGATAATAATGACACTGGTGTTGATGATAAAGATGATTGTGATGACGCAAATGACGACGATGACCACGATGACGGTAATGATGATGATGATTGCGATGGCGATGATGATGGGGATGATGATGACGGTAATGATAAAAAGGATAAAGACGATGACGCGAATGACGACGACGATAATGATGGTGAGAATGATGAAGATAAGAACGATGATGATGTAGATGATGATGATAATGATGACACTGGTGTTGACGATAAAGATGATTGTGATGACGCAAATGACGACGATGACCACGATGACGGTAATGATGATGACGATTGCGATGGCGATGATGATGGTGATGATGCTGACGATAATGATAATAAGGCTAAAGACGATGACGCGAATGACGACGACGATAATGATGGTGAGAATGAAGAAGATAAGTACGATGATGATGTAAATGATGACGGCGATGATGACGAAGACGGTGATGATGTAGAAAATGACGATGATGATATGGATGATAATGACGATGATGATGATGATGATGATGATGATAATGCCGATAATGTTGATGATGATAATGATGATGACGACGGTGATAAGAATAACGATGAAGATGTTGCGAATGACAACGACGATAATGATGGTGAGGATGATGAAGATGAGTACGATGACGATGTAAATGATGATGTAGATGATGATGATGATGGTGCTGATTTAAAAGACAACGATGATGCTAATGAGGAAAATGAGCGTGATGATGCTGATGATGACGATGATGGTGATGATGTAGAAGATGACGATGATGATAGTGATGACGAAGACGATGATGATGGTGCAGATAATGAAGACGATAATGATAATAAAAGCAATGATGGTGCTGATGTTAATGACGAACGTGGTAATGAGGATAACGATGGTGGTGATGGTGATGGTGATGATAATGACGATGTGGATGATGATAATGACGATGCTATTGAAGTTGATGATGATGATGCTGATGATAATGACGAAGGTGGTATGGAGGATGACGATAGTGGTGCTGCTGATGATGATGTCGATAATGAAGATGATGAAGATGGTAAAGATGATGAGGATAATGATGGTGATGATTGTGATGGTGATGGTGATGATGACGACAACGATGATGATGGTAAGGACGATGACAATGATGATGATGATGCTGATGATGACGATAAGGAGGATGACGATGGTGATAATGATGATGATGATATTGATAATGACGGCGATGATGGTGATGATGACGACAACGATAATAACGATGACTGCGATGATGATGCTGATGATGACTTAGATAACGGTAATGATGATAAAGAGGATGAAGACGATGGTGATGATGACGATGACGATAATGGCGATGATGATGTAGAAGATGACGACAATGATGATACTAATGAAGAAAATGGTGGTGGTGATGATGTTGATGATAATGACGACGTAGGTGATGATAAAGAAGACGATGATAAGGATGATAATGGCGATGATGATGATGATGATGACGACGATGATGATGATGATGATGAAGATGATGATAATGATGACAATGGTGTTGATAAAGATGATAGTAATGACGCAAATGACCATGATGACGGTAATGATGATGATGATGGCGACGGTGATGATGATGATGGTGATAATGATGATGATGATGATAATGACGACGATGTTGATGATGATGATGATAATGATGATGATGATGATGATGATGATGATGATGATGATGATGATGATGACGATGGTACTGATTTAGAAGACAACGATGATGTTAACGAGGAGAATGAGTGAGATGATGCTGTTGATAACGATGATGACGAAGGTGGTAATGATGATGACGATGGTAGCGGAGATGATGTCAATAATGACGATGATAAAAATAATGAAGATGATGAGGATAACGACGGTGATGATGGTGATTGTGATGGTGACGACGACAACGATAGCGACGATGAGGGTGATGATAATGACGATGATGTTGATGTTGTTGATGATGATGTTGATGTTGTTGTTGATGATGATGACGATGATGATGATGGTGATGATAATGACGATAATGACGAAGGTGGTAATGAGGATGACGATGGTAGTGTTGATGATGTAGATAATGACGATGATAATGATGATGAGTATGATGACAATGATGATGATGATGATGATAATGACGATTCGGATGATGATAACGACGATGATGTTGATGTTGTTGATGATGATGATGACGATGATGATGATGGTGATGATAATGACGATAATGACGAAGGTGGTAATGAGCATGACGATGGTAGCGTTGATGATGTCGATAATGACGATGATAAAAATGATGAAGACGATGAGGATAACGACGGTGATGATGGTGATTGTGATGGTGACGACGACAACAATAATGATGATGAGGATGATGACAATGATGATGATGACAATAATGACGATGAGGATGATAATAATGACGATGATGTCGATTTTGTTGATGATGATAACGATGATGATGATGATGATGATGATGATGATAATGATGGCGATGATGAGGAAGATGACGTTGATGAAAAGGGTAATAATGATGGCGATGATGATGATGGTGATGATAATGACAAAGGTGGTAATGAGGATGACGATTGGGTTGGTGATGTCGATACTGACAATGAAGATGATGAAGATGATAAAGACGGTGAAGATGATGAAGATGATGCTACTAATGATGGTGATGATGGTGATGATGACGATGATGGCGATGATGATGATTGTGACGAGGAATAATATGACGGTAATGTTGACAATATGATTGGTGATGATGATGAGCTTGATATTGACGAAGATTCTGCTGTGGAGGGCATGCAAAGGTAGTCATCGGTTAAATTGGAGTCTAAATATGACATGAATTCTATAATAACTTAAGGGGGGGGCTACGAACGATTTTGCCCAACTTCTTCAGAGAGACCTACCTTTTGGCATATGATTAGCTAACATATCAAGGTTAAATAGTCCGTAGTGGGCATTATTATATCTAACACACATCGATTCTGGCACTACGCCAAAGTAGAAATTTTGGTGCGAAAAGTGGGTTTTTTGAAAAAGCTTTCCTGAATTCTGGTGGATTAACGGTTTGACCAATTCTGAAACTTTTTGCCACAAATGTTAACTATTACTAGTGCTAAATATTAAAAGTATTCCGGCTTTCGAACGTTGCTTCCTTTTTCAGCTATAACAGCTCAAATTTTGAAATTTGACAAAAAGTTGCGATGTGACCGTCCGCCGTTTTCGATCTAATAAAATTGACAGCCCCTAGCCTACCCCAGCTTTTTACCAAATATTAGGCTCTAATAGGGGCAAACTGTCTGTGAGTTTCGAGAGTTTTGGTTTTCTGGTTTGTGTGCTAGCAAACTTTTTGCTAAGAAATAACCCTTATTTTTAGGCCTGAAAAGCTAGCTAAGCGCAGTAAAAATGGGGTCAAAAAATTTTTTGTCTCCGATTTTGCCGAAAAGGTCCTTATAGGGGTTATTTGGCCTGCTGAATTCGAATATGAAATCCGTTTTTCCATATGACGCTTTCTTCGTTCAGTATGCGCTTACAACTGTCTTAGATCTTTTTGGAGCGATCGCCATCCATACTTCGAGAAATCAATCTAGCATTTCTAAACATTGGAGCGAGGTTTAGTGACCTAGCTATCGGCACATCCTGGTGCACTCACTGGTCTGTAATGCGCAAGGTTTCAGCCGATTCTGCCACAGTACATTGGAGTAATTGACTCACATCTTCGAAATGGCACCAAATAACAGCGACAATATCGATAATGTAATCTAGCACTGCGAACGCAGGGATTAACGAAATCACGTCATTTTTACATAAGTTAAGACAGATACTTGGAGTATTGATTGGAGATAAGCAAAGTTGGGCTCCTTTGATAAACCACAGCTCATTAGAACCTCCACCCATATAGACCTGCAACACCCAATTTTTCGCACTTTGATTGTATCCCACAGAAAAGTATACACTGATCTAAGGATTATTTTGCACGATATCAAAGCGCTATATGTCAGTACTATTTCTGGAAATTTTGGGTACCGTACCTTGCGCATAGCGATCAGGGCGAGGCAAAGTTTGTGTACGTATCATGTCGAGTTTTGGACCGACAACACCAACTTCTGATGACTCCACAGGACGCTACGCTGCATGGAATTCTTTCAAACTTTAAACTATTTTACACTAAACCTAATACTATTATATGGCAAAAGACTAGCTAGTTTTTCCAACATCGAACTTTTAGTGAAATTCGTAGCCCCCCCCCCCTCTTAACAGCTTTTGTAAACTATTTCTTATACACATGCAGGTTGGTTTTTGATGAACCCATAAGTTAACTTGTTTTTCAAGGCTTTGTGGTTCAGCCATGTTCGATGGCTTTGTTGAAACTGTTTCCTCAAATATTAAACAGTGACATAGGTATGTGCTATTTTTAATCACATTTAACTATCAAAAATATTGTGCATTTAAAACAACTTGCTTAAACTTGAAATTTGATAAGTTGTGTCTTAGAATTTTAAAGCGAGGTCGAAGAACTAAACAAGCTAACAATAACTGTTTTCTCACAGACATCAAGAACTTGGTAGAAAGGAAAAAATGTCAATGGTGTTTGACTTAGTTTAACGGAATGTTTGGTTGCCGGCTTCGTAGGAGACTGCCTGAACCTAAGTACATACGTTTTTTGCGTTAGAAAGATCTCGTTCTATGGAATAATGATATAAACATTATTGATGTACGGTATTTCTAGCTCAAGCTACAGTATTTAGTTTGGCGAAAAATGTCAACGTTGTGTGTTTAGACGCTGAGAAGTACCACGTGATTTCGGCCTTAATGTTTCGAGCATATTCCAAGCTTGGAAATAGGAACACTAGGAACAGCTGAATATCTTATTCTTCCTATTATAAACTCTTGCTATTGCTTACTACCTCAACTGCAGCCAGTTAACACTAGTCATTACTTTGACAGAGAGCTGTATTGGTTAGATTGCAAGACATATCATCCACGCTCAAGCTCGACCGCTCCGATATTTGAAGGCAGTTTCCGCTTCCATTGGGTTGCCCAATGCCGAAGTAATCTTCGTATGCTTGACTGTAAAGCAAAAACTGTTTAGCTTTAGCATAATCGACATTTATGATTTCTGTTGTGATCAATGCGGTTTTGAAGAATTAATTGCATCATACATTCCAGTGTCAGTTTAGCAATATTTGGCAGACAGATAGCGAAGTTAGACACTTCTAGAAGTGTCTAGTCATTTAACAGATATTTCACAAAGGGCCTAGACATATTGCGAAAATTTTGTCAGAGTGACGTTTTTGTGTGATGTGTCTGTCTAGGCACTTTGCGAAGTGTCCAACCTTCATTAGACACATGCAGACAATTTCATTTGTCATGAACTAGATGACTCCAATCAATTTATTTGTTGACACAACTATGGTTCAACTTTCGGAAATTTGAAATCTTTAGTTTTTACATATTTTACTGGACACTTATACTTACATTTCGTCTACAATCTATTGTAACAAATTCAAAACAACATAGTGAAATTATTTATGGTTTTTCTCTTCGTTTCCATTTTTAGTTTTATTTGTTAGACAAAATTCAGTAAAACTAGACTGACACAGTTTTACACTTATAACATGCAGTAGAACAATTTTAGAAAACCACAAGTAATTTCATTGTGTTGTTTCGACTTAGTTACAGTAGACTGTAGAAATGTACGGATAAGTGTCCTTTAAAATGTGTAAAAACTAAATATTTCAAATTTCCGAAAGTTGAACCATAGTTAAATGTTAACAAACAAATGGATTGGAGTCATATAGTTATGTTGTCAACCTACTATCAGTTCAAATATCGTATCATTCTCTGATTTCACGAAATTAGATTTTTGATTTGACAGAAAGTTTTAAGGAATAAAAAATTTTCTCTTCGATTATCTGGAAAAGTTAAGTACTAATCTTACATCTAGAGGGAGGGTTCGCCATGACAAGCTTATAAACCCGGGATCTCACTAATTTTCACACAAATTACCTACACATGTCGAGCATATTAAGTTGGAATAAAAGACATGATTTCCCACGCACACACATACTTGCCTTATCTTAAACTACTGCTTACTTCGCATTTATGGTGAAGAGTATCTTTATCAAGCACACTATGCGTGTGAGGACCCAGGCTGAGCATACATAACCTGTTGCGCTGAGGCGCAGCAGCAAAAATGGGGAAAGAGAAACAATTATTGCCTGCTAAGACTTAAGATTTTTCTTTACTTCCCAAAAACGTTTCAAACTTAGGTTTCATTCAACCACTAAAACCATTCAGCCGTTTCAGCATCTATGAGCGCCCATTCAAAACATGCCTTTGTTGAACATGTCTCACTTATTACTTATTACTTGCATCAAGAAAATGAGGTAAACGCAGGCTAGCTGGCGGATCCACGGAGGGATGCAAGCATTAATAATAATAATATTAATAAATATTAATACTATTATAATGTTCAACACTAACTTCAAGTCCCTCCCGGAGTCATCATAAAAAGTATCTGCAATTTTTTGACCTTCAATCCAGCTGCTTTCTAGTAGCATGTCATTCCATCTAAACGATAACTACGTATAAGATAGAAGTGTAAATAGCTGTGAAAGCAAACAAAATGAAACAAAGGCGTAAACGCTGCTGGCTGCATTTTGTGTATCCGACCTGCAAAATAGGTTTCATTTAGGCAAACCAGCTCGATCATGCTGGAGATGTTTAAATATTAAATTCATAGTGTTGTGCATTGGCTGGCCAATAGCCGGCCATTTGATAGTGGCCGAAAAATCTCAACCAATTGGCTTTGCCGGTCATTGGCTGATATTGGTCAGCTCGAAGTTATAGATTTTGTACGTCTAGTCGCCTACTGTTTTGCGAAGTCTTAAGGTTTGCCGTATAACATCGTGCACATGTTGTATTAAATACGTTAGTACGGATTTTCATCACGGATTTTCAGTTTACCTAGGTTGTTGACACAGCTCAAGTGGACAATCCTACATAAGTTATGAATATGCCATGATTCTGCTTGGACTGGCAGATGTCATGATTCTAATGGTCTTTTTGTGCAGCGAGTTAAATGAGTTATAAACGAGTTAAAATTAACTGAATCCTGTTCGCGCACAGTAAACAAGTTAAACAGTTCATTTTAAACTCGCCTGCAGAGTTGAACGAGTTAAAAAATTTAAGCTCTACTCTTTTAGCACGCGGGCCAAAAGGTCCTTAGTTGCAGCGTTGCATTGCAGTTGCAGTTTAGAAATGCAGCTGCGACAGTTATCGGGGCCGAGTCTTGTGAGTGGTTCCAACTCTTGACTTTTAAAAGTCTAACTTGCCTCATCAGAATTTGTAAACATTTCAAAACTATTTATTTCTATATGCTAAAATAGAATTGATTACTTAAGAGTTGTTCATTACCTTTCCCATGTGGGATTGTTCGTTGGGCTGTTGACACTTAGCTCCAACCTTTAGATAGGAACGCACTCATTTTACTGTGGTTAGCGTTATTAGGCCGTCATACTAGAGTATGATTTAATTAGGTAATATCTGCTTATCTAATTTGAAACGTTTTTGTCGATTTAGCTATACGGTAAACATACATTAACGTATGTTCGGATCCTGGGGGGGCTTGTCCCAATACAATTCTGAGGGGGCTTGTACCTTGAACCAAAATGTTCGAGGGAGCTTGTACCATAAGCATAAATTAACGCTAATAATAGTAATATAAACTCAAAATTTTTAAATAAATTGAAGCAAATTGCCAATTTTTAGAAAACATTTCAAAATTTTGATCGAGTTTTTGGAAAAAATAGAAAATTTTAGAAAAAAATTCCGGCGAAGCTTTCCCAATTTTTCCTTACCCCTTGCCCCTGGGGGCGATACGGTTTGTACCTTGTCCGGATTGGGGGGGGGGCTTGGACCCTCCCATATCCCCCCCGTGTTTACGTATGACGGTAACCGGATGCAGACCGGAATGTGGATATGATGGTTTTAGCCGATTCTGCTCATTCTCCTGAGGATTCTAAGGACTTTTGATATGGGATGTCCAAATGAAATATTTGTAGTGGTACTGGGATATTGGGTAAAACGGAAGAAGAATGAGATCTTTCCGGAAGAAAGCTTTCCCAGCTCCTGGTGTGTAATCAACGAAGAACATGGATACAATTGAAAAAGATTACACATTAAAGTAAGATTAATAGAGCTCACAGGAAATTACGCAGTCTCTTGAAATCCGAATAAGTGTATATGAGCGGCAAATTCCAGCATATGCTCTCGCAAGCCAGCTTCGCTTCGGCGTAGCTGAGGTAGGCTACGTACTCTTCATCATCAACTTTCCAGACTAATACCCGGAAATCTGTAACGCAACGTAATGAGACAAAATTTATTACTGCACGACTTTCCTAGCTAGTTACAATATTTAATTTGGCAAAACGTGGTTTTTTGAAAACAAACAACTGCTAAACTGATGATCTGTTTCAACAATTTGTAATCAGACGTGGGCAAAGAAGTTGTTTCCGAGCAATTGCTCCAGATTAGCACTAATGCTAAGCTGATTATTTGTTCCTCTGCAAATGCTTTAGCAAATAGTTAATCACATGTTTTGTGCAAACTAGAAATGAGCGCGAGCCGGATTTTTTCGGCCCGGCTCGGCTCACTGGCAAACTTTTACGGCCTGGCCCGGCCCGCCAAAAGAAAAATTCTAAAATTTTACTTACAGTATTATTTCAAGGGCTTCAATGCAAGATGGCTAAATTATGCTAGAAAATGTTAAATTTTGCTATAAAACAATCAGAATCAGTAAATGTGAAGCTAATTTTAGTGATTTTACAAAACTTTCTAGGGTCTATCCGACCCATGTAGGCCTGCAGTTAAACAATTTCTCGGCCCGGCCCGCTAACCAATGGAGGCCGGCCGAAATGCTCATCTCTAGTGCAAACGGCAAACGACCGGCGTATAAATGAATGCTGTGGTGAGCTAAGTTTATCTATTGAGCACTGAAGATACTCCACGGCATAATCACCTAAATTGTACAATACCTAAATTGTACGACTATTTTAATTACCAAAATTGATTAAGTGGAATAGTTAATAGCTTTAATTGTTGACATATAAAAGGGAATTTTAATCTACACAGTCCCTGGCTATGAAGTATCTATGTTTCTATCAGACTTTGCACTGCGTGCTAAATCCTTGGCCCTAATTCTTGTTGTTTTATGTCTGGCTGTAGTGCATCCAGTGCTAGTGACCTTTGAATATGTGCACCAGGGATTTGTGGTCAGTCAGAGATCAAAAGGACGGTCGTACACATACTCATAAAATTTCGAGAGTCCAAAAACAATGCCCAACCCCTCTTTTTCAATATGTGAATAGCGGTGCTCTGTTTCATTTAGGGTGCGCGACGCGTACGCAATTTGTCTTTCCGAACCATCGGGAAGGGTATGTGAAACAACGGCACCGACCCCCACTGGAGAAGCATCGCAAGCAAGAGTTAAAGGAAGGGCTTCGTCGTAGGGCATTAACACCGCAGAGCCATGAAGAATCTGTTTTGCACTGGGAATCTAATTTCCATTTTACCCCTTTTCTGCCCAAGGAATTCAGGCGTGCGACCAAAGTGGAGAAATTGGAAATAAACCCATAGTAACAGTTAGCCAGACCCAGAAAGGACATGAGTTCAAAAGCATTCTGTGGCGCCGGAACTCGAAGCAAAGCTTGTTTGGGGAGGGATGAATCCCGTCTTGATCAATGACATGGCCGAGATAATCCACACTCGGTTTGAAAACTGGCACTTGGGCAATCCTAGCTTTACACCATGGCTTCGGCAAGCCAAAAATCCGTGCGGAGATTAAGCAAGGGTTCTTTATCATCTTTACCCGTTGCACAGGTATCATCCAGAAAAATGTTAACTTGGTATAGATAGTTGCCAATAAAAGCGTAGCATAGTTTGCTTGAATTTTACCTGAGTTCTCATGCTACATCACCAGAGAGAAACCCGTGCACAGCTAGCGTGTTATTTGGTTAGCCCACTTGGCTTCTGATTCATAAATTAGTTAGCATAATAGAGTATTGGTCTGCTGTAGCTCACACTTGAAGAGCAGTTACGACATGGGCAATTCATTTACATTAGATAGGTTCATCTTTGCGATGTTTTAAGGTTGTAAAAGTGCAAACCTTGAGAGATCACTCGATTCAGCATCATCAAAGGCACCAGCCAACGATACCATTGATTCCGTTTTAGAAACATGGAGGTCAGCAGTGCACAATACCTCAAGATTGTGCGAGTAAGCAAATTCTATTTTGAAGCAGTCTATGCTATGCTGGAATTCAATACAGATAAAGACAAAAAAGTAATAATCAGTTTGATAAGGGCAGTAATTACAGTAAAGATATTGATAATTAATAACAGTAATAATATTGAGTTTAATTTAATTACTTCAGTTATCTAAGAAGTATAGTTTATCCCTGTTTCAGCTATGATACTGTCATTCAATCTTTTTTAGATGCTGGGCGTTAAATACCACAAAAACCCTTTTTGTTTGTTTGTCCTGGGGTTTGTTCGGCCAACACAACAATTGCTGTGCTGTCGACGAAAAGCCAGAAGTACAGAGCACCACAAAGATAATAGGTCGCTTGAAAAATTTGGCAAGCACTGAAACAAATTGGAGGTCACTACAATACACAGCTTACCCGGTACACGTAAGTCACTCGTTGCGTCATTACTTGTTTATGCTCAAAAACACAACGCATATGTGCGTCTAATTTTCTAATTAAAGTACAAGGATGGAATGAATTTGTTCGAAGTGCGTACACACATTTGTGGGGTACAGCCCTAGCAAACAGTCCGTGCACTTGCAGGTGATACAGGAGACTAACCAGCTGTAACACTCTCAGTAAAATCGTAGTTTTGTTCATATATGTAGAAACACGAATTTTACATGCTTAACCAAAACCTAGGACTTGACTGGAAACTGAAACTTGACAAGAATATTTCTGCCGCTGCTAACTTATCTGTCTGTCTGTATTGTCTTTTGACCCTGTTCATGAACTCTTGACTCTGTGTTATTAACTGATCATGCTAACTAATTAATGCTTCAGCTAATTCATGTTTTGTAAAATGACTTCTAATCTGATTCATGTTAATTAGTTATCTTTGTCGTTCGCGTCCAGTTCAAACTGACCATTTTGTTTTGAAGCTGCGCACTTCGGACAAATATTACACGAAAACTAACCATTAATGTTTGTATGTGCATTATCGCCTTGTGCTGAATTAATCTATATTTGCCTGAACAATTCTGTTAATTGCTCTGTTTTTCCCAATTTTGGTGTTCCAAATTGATAGGTGTGGTTAATCGGCTTTTAGCGAACTTTTCTGCAACCACTAAAACCATAGGTACACTCATACGTCATGTGTAACGAAAACAGTTTTTAAATGCGTTTATTGCTAATAAAAGCGTCCTCATCTTTGGTTCTTTAATGAAAAGCTGTAATCGGTCACTAAGCTACAAAAAAGGGTTCAACATCTGTACAAAATTGTGGATCTGAAGAATATAATGAATGGATTGCCTGTGCCATGCTCAACAGTGTCTCTCGATATGACGATCATTTGCCATAGGATTCATAAATAATAATTGTGGTATATTATGTTTATAACTATGTATTGATACTCAAAAAAGCCAGAAATGTGATATGTGATGTTTATAACTGTGTATTAATCCTTAAGAAAGCCAGAATTGCCCTTGCAAACCTTCAAATCCATTTACTAATCCATTGTACTGAGGAATAACTTCACCTGCAGTTGGTTCCGGGGTCGTTGTGAAACCCCCTCAACAATCATTAGTTTCTATTAATTAGTTAATGTATTGAGTCTAGACTCAAAATACTAAACAAAGGTTTAATTATCGGTTCCTGCAACACTCGTCTAGTTTGATCCAAAATCCTTCCAATAAGGGTAAGAACGTTGGTGTGAAATTAGGTATATCTGATCCCGCTAACGAAAGAGTCGTGTAAGAGACTCTTTGACACAATGGGGAGACGTGTTAGAGTCTCCTCGCCATTCGCGAAACCGCCGTTCGCAAAAGGAATCCCTTCCCCGCAACTCGTAAACATCAATCCAGAAACTCAAATCTGTCAATGAACAAAATGCGGTAAAACAACAATTAAATAATTTTATGCTGAACTATACATTCCAAACTTCTGGATTCGAACCAGTAATCCCCGTCTTCCGAGGGACGTGTTAGAGTCCTTCCCCCAACGCTATCCGGGGACGTGTAAGAGTCCTCCTCTGCGTTTCCCCCCAATTTCGCCATTATTATGTCAGAACTGTACTATCTTTCAGTATTCAACAGAGCCTATACAATTTACACATGTATTGCACAATTATACAAGTTGCCACTCTAAAGAGGTAAGGATAACTACATGTTACACAATTCAGTTAATCAGTCTTCCTTTTTCCTGAAACAATTAAGCAATTACGCATACAAGTTACACAATACAATTAAAGTTCTTTTCCCGCCCCAAAATTCTTTGTTTTTGCTTTCTTTCCTTTTTATGTTCTTTTAAAGGGGTAACTTTACCCCTTAAATTTCCTTATCTGGAGAGCCTTGAAGCTCTCCAGTGTTTGTCCAGTTTGTTTATTTTTCCCAAGCCAGCGGTCAACTAAATTTGCTGACTTGGGTCTTTTCGTCTGCACGGGGGAAGATAAGCTCCCCTTTCCCGGACGCTTATCAGTCCGTTAGCGAACCCATAATAAATTCACGTGGACTACCGTAAGCCACGAGACGGTAGTCCAATTAGCGTTGGTGATTGCAATTAACTAGCCAATCACATTCGGTGATTGCTAATTTTCTCCCAGTAGTTTGCAAGAAGGCCTAAATCCCGCCTTCCTGGGTGGTCTAAGCTTGCAAACTAAAATTTCAGTCAGTCCTCTTTGAGAAGTCGGCCAGTACGGTCGCAACTTTTATTTTTCTCCCTTCCCGTCTGGGGGAGAAAAGAGATGTGTTTCTGCACCGTTACTTGGAGGTGGGAGACATTAGCATCTCTTTTCTCTTTCCCACTCCGCTAGGTTAAAAGACTTTTTATTTTTACCCACAAGAGGACTTGGGAGGTTTAGGTCTATGGCCATTATGCCTGAGGGCGGCCAGACCAATTAATACTATGATTTTTCCCAATTTCTGCGCTATTTCTCAATTTACAGGGAACTCGGTAGGAAAGGGATCGCACGCCCTTTCCGCTGGGCTCAAGAAGCGGAGATCGCTTTCCTACCGAGCGTACCCCGACTTTTATACTTTTGTGTATTCCGCCCTTCCGCCGGGCTAAAATAGGCGAGGTTTCTATAATGTTGTCGTCTTGTCTACTATTGTTCGTTTTCAGCCATTTTTCAAAAGTGCAAACCTCACTAAATTCTAAAACCTAAATCTCCAGTTTCTGCTCAAAAAGTCTACCCTACTTTTCGCTCAAAAGATCTTTTTATATTGCTCAACTAAAATTGGGTTAAACTTTTCCTGATGGGAGGACCCTTTGCCATCCCCTCCAGGTTTCGGGCTTTTCCCGGCCCATGGGAGGTATAAAAGTTC
>JASAND010002209.1:0-32158 GCA_030248195.1 Trissonchulus latispiculum | reverse complement strand
ATATGTATGTACGCAAAAACTAGCCTGTGAAATACATATGAGTTTCGTAGTGAGGTTGTAAATTAAGGAAAACAAGTTGCAACCGCTTAACATATGAGCCTGTCATACCACGAGGCTCATATTGACGTCACAGAGCAGCCTCCTTAAAGAACCTCAGCTTCAGTCTCATCAAAGAAAAACAAATGAATGCACTCAACGTGTACACATTGGGGCCTGGAAGAAATGGACTGAACGAAGTGAACTACGACTGCTCAAGTTGAACTGTACATGCAAGCTGATGTTTCCAGTAATACCATGACACACCTAATTTCCGGAAGCACTATAGTAGTACATCTAATGTGTTCTCGGAACACGATGACGCACTACTTACACATACGTATACAATGCTTTCCCCACTTGGCTCTGAGGCACAGCTCTGAGTGGCGTGCCGTATAAAAAGTATGCACAGTATAATGTAATGTCTAAGTGACAAGCTAGCTGTGTGAAGGACGATTTTGTAATGAAAAGTTTTATGTGCTATTTAAATGAAGGTCAAATATCGAGAAATTATATTACTCCGCCAATATTATGAGCCTTTTGTTGGGCAGGCTCATATGTTAAGTTGTTGCAACTTGTTTTCCTTAATTTACAACCTCAACGCCACTCATATGCATTTTACAGGCAAGTTTCCGTGCTTGTTCAACTTGTCTGAGAGTACTCATATGTATTTTACATGCGACGAAGGAGATTTTTGGTTCTTGTATAATACGTAGTTATACAGCTACATTTCTAACTTAACTATATATAATCGATGAAAAGATTTTAGTTTTATACTACATAATATGGGTATAAAGGCGTCTGCGCGGCCCCCTGGAGACAGTGTTGGCCTGGTGCCAGCTAATTTGAGGTCCGGGAGGGGTAAAAATGTTACCATCGTAAAGTACTCGAGTAGTACTACCAGTACGACCATACTTTTGGTTAAAATTCTGAACTTCGAAATTTTGCACTAGGCGGGAGTTACCGTGCGTTTGTTTTTTTCTCGGTTCATAACGCTTTTCGGAAGTGCTTATGTCAGCGCAGTGTTGGAACGATATGGGCATTTTGGTCCTATACTACTATTATATGTTGGTAGACAGGGTCCTCCCATGCAACCTTTTTGGTCATTTTGGCACACTGCCAATTTTGGCTCTGTGCCAAGGCCCCAAAGTCGGACTTTCGCTATTTTGGCACTTCGGTTGTGATCGACTTTTTTCACAGGTTAGCAGCTAGATCGGTTTGGTTTGTTTTATTTGAATATTTCGGACTATGCGCACAAAGTAACGAGGGGGATTTTTTAATTTCGCTCTGTAGCTTTCAGGAGATAGGAGATAAACTTTGCATTATTTCACCTGTTTTGCCGAAACGTTTCTAAGTCCCACTTTTACTGGAAATGGCCTAAAAGTCACTAAAAATGGCGTTTTTCGGCCTTGGGGTGGTACCCACATAAAGTAAATCGGGGTCGCTGAAAACGATGAGCATACTGCCGACACCGCCCGAAGTGACCACTGGTCAGCATGGCTCCCGTGGTTCCTCGACCAGGGTCAAAGTAGGGAAAACTCACTATAAACAGCATTTTTCGGCGTTTTGGTTCGGGGCATATATAGTAAATCGACTACGCTCGTTTCATTGGGCATATTGCCGAAATCGAGGGAAGTGACCAGTGGTCACTACGGTCTATGGGGCCTATTGACCAGTGGTCAAACCCCTTAAAACGGCGTTTTTCGGCGTTTTGGTTGGGGGCACATATAGTAAATCGACTACGTTCGTTTCAATGGGCGTATTGCCGAAATCGAGGGAAGTGACCAGTGGTCACTACGGTCTATGGGGCCTATTGACCAGTGGTCAAACCCCTAAAAAAACGGCGTTTTTCGGCGTTTTGGTTGGGGGCACATATAGTAAATCGACTACGTTCGTTTCAATGGGCGTATTGCCGAAATCGAGGGATGTGACCAGTGGTCACTACGGTCTATGGGGCCTATTGACCAGTGGTCAAACCCCTTAAAAGGGCTATTTTCGGCGTTTTGGTTGGGGGCAGCTATCGTAAATCGACTACGCTCGTTTCAATGGACATATTGCCGAAATCGAGGGAAGTGACCAGTGGTCACTATGGTCTCGGGGCCTACTGACCACTGGTCAAACCCCCTAAAACAGCGTTTTTCTGGGTTTTGGTTGAGGGCATATACGTATAGTAAATCGACTACGCTCGTTTCAATGAGCATATTTTCAGAACCGGCGGAAGCGACCACTGGTTACTACATTCTGGGTGGCCTATTGAGCAATGGTGAAACCGCCTAAAACGCGGTTTTCGGCCCTTTGGCGGTATATTTATATAATCACTTTTCTGCTCTACCTACGGCACTGTTCAAGCTCCTTGTATCTATTGCCGCATTGCTGGAAAGGGATTCTTTAAAATGACAGCAGGACAAGTAATAAAAATGCTCCTCCGGAGCATAAAAAAGTAATATGGGTGGTGGTGAGGTTGTAAAATCAAGACAGGACTAGTCTTAAAAATGCTTAATATGGGGGCTAGGTTCAAAAAAGACGAGGACTAGGTTGTGGGCGAATTAATATGGGCACAGCTTCGCCGAGCAACCCATATTCGCGGGCTTTCACGCGTCGCCATGGCAATTGTCATATACAATGCCATTATTGTCAGTCAATAATAACAATTCCAGCAGTTAAACAATCGCTGCAAGTTGCTTGCTTATATATACGTAAACTATATAGTAATTTGGTTGTGCTGGACTACGGCAAGCAACTGGAAAGAGCCAAGGCTATGATTGTAACGCTAACGGTTCAATAGAAATAGAAGATCGTCGGAGAGAGTCCTGAAATTATTGTTGAAATATAGAGTTTTCTTATCAATGGTTAAAATGCACAGTAAATATTAAGAGTTTATCGAAAGAAATGTTTGCTTCCGCTAAAACTCGTTTATCATAGTTGTATATTATTTACGCAGCGTAACTAAAACTGAACACTGGTATATATATATGTAATACGTATGTATATAACTTTTTCAGTCCGCGAATATGGGTTGCTCGGCGAAGCTGTGCCCATATTAATTCGCCCACAACCTAGTCCTCGTCTTTTTTGAACCTAGCCCCCATATTAAGCATTTTTAAGACTAGTCCTGTCTTGATTTTACAACCTCACCACCACCCATATTACTTTTTCATGCTCCGGAGGAGCATTTTTATTACTTGTATGTTAAGGTGGTGATTCCTTTTGGAGACATCAACTTTGAACCCTTATTACTCATTCATTCCTTGGAGTTAAGAAGCCATCTTTATATCGAAATGGAGCTTAATATTTTCTCTTTCTAATGAATACAGTGAAACTAACTTTAGTTCTCAGAAATTATTTTACTACACTTTCGAAGTAATTTAAATTTCCAGATTTTTTGCAGACTAAAGTAAATTTTTTCGTGAGGCGTCGGCCACATCATTCGATTCCACTATCAAATAGCTGGGGACCCTTTTTTAATTATTATGAAACCGCTCTTCGTTATGAAGAAATTAATTAAAATGTAGGCGCAACCCGGATTTGCCTACTTTTCCCAACTGGCAAGCGACCACTTTAGATAGAAAGCAGCTATCGGGGCAACTAAAAAAGGGTCCCTGGGTAAAACATGTCTAATAAGTGGCAAGCATCTAGCATGCGTAGTAAATGCTGCACAATCGCTGGAAAAAATTTGGTCATGTTTTTGCAAAAACTACATTTTTTATGATAGCAGCGTACTGAACAGCATTTAGATTATAACGCCAGGAATAATCGGCCTCGAGGAGACCTTCAAATTGACGCCATTCGTTTGATTTTACGGCTTGCTTAGCTCAAGAAATGGACAATTATTTGATTTCTGCAAAAATGACAAGTTTTCAACGCCAAAATAGGAAAATCGACTATATATATCACGATAGAGAAAACTTGTTTTCCTTAATTTACAACCTCACTACGAAACTCATATGTATTTTACATGCGACGAAGGAGCATTTTTGGTTCTTGTATAATATGTAGTTATACAGCTACATTTCTAACTTTACTATATAAAATCGATGAAAAGATTTTAGTTTTATACATGTACGACAGCCCTTTTTCTTTTCTTTCAGTCTTACAGAAGCACTATCGTACGGTAGAAGCTATGGCTCTGGAACATTCTGATATTGAACCTTTTGAAGATCACACAGGTAAATTTGTAACATCTAAATGAAGGAAATATTAAATTTTGAGACCGGCATTTTTTAGCGGTGGGGATGTGGGCCTCCCTTTTCGGTTCCTCTCCACCTGTCGGAGCCCCCCCACTTTTTTGCGGATCGCCCAAAAGTGTCAAAAAATTAGGTTTTTGAGGTCAATAATTTTCCAACATTTTCTCAATTTTTAGCTAATTTATGGACTTAATTTCATGTTAAGCTTAAAAACAGCGATTTTTTTGCGTTTTTACCTTAAAAATGCTAATTTTTCGCTAAAAAACTGGGTATATTTATACCTTTGGCGCCCCCCCAACTTTTCGGAAGCCCCCCCCCTCCCTTAGCGGGGGCAAAGCCCCTTCATTTTCAAAACCGCTTTCCTGTACATAGGCATGATATTACTAGTAGAAACTTTCAAATTTGCCAGCTGGAAAAGCCCAAAAGCAGCAGCAAAAAATGGTTGCATAAAAACAATCGTGTTAAAAGCGTGTTAATATTTGTGAAAACGTGCGGAATTCACGTAAAATAAAACGAGTACACGGTTTTATTTTTGACACGGTTCCTAGCATTGATTGGCTGTAAATAGTCTCTGCTGTGGTTCTGTATGTGAGGTTATATATTTCATAATTGATGCCTTGCTTATTTTTAGGCGAAACTTTATGGGGGCTTTATTGGTGGGGGCTCGAAGTTGCCACCCATGGCTCACTAAAATTGGGGGGAGGGCAATATTTTTGAAAACAATTTGCAAATTTTTCCTTTTTCATGCAACAATTGCCAAGAATCGGTATATGACTAATTTTTGTGTTTTGTAAGCTAAAATAGCGAAAACTTCGCTAAAAATCCGGCGAAGCAGGAACATTGTATTAGGGTAAAAACGGTAAAATTTGGCAATTTTTCGGGTTATGGGTGGAGGTAGGAATTTTGGGAGGGGGGGTCGCCGAATGGGGGGCACGGCCCCTTAGTGAAAATAAGCCAGGATGCATATTTTGATTTGTTTATAAACCTCTTGTTTTAGTACCAGATTATTCGGTGGTTTCTGAACGTGCTGGAACTGAACTTCAAGCATTCCGTGACTCGGTTTATCCTGCGGGTTATGTGCCTGGTCAGTCCGCGGGTAGATGCAAACGAAAAGTAAGTATATACACGCTTTGGCCACATTCTTAGCGAGTGTTATGTTTGGGAGGAAAATATATTATAGATAAATATCGGCCACTTTTATGGATTTGGTTACAATACAAGTATCAAATCGGTATTTGTTTCCGGGAAATAGATTGGTCAGTTTCTTTTGTTACGTACCGTGCGGGAAATTGTCCCCAAATTAACCCTCTTCGTCTTTGAAATAGAGGTAAAATAAAGTTGCACCCGCTGGAATAACATAAAATAGGACATTTACTGTAAGTAAATGGAATAATATCGTGTATATATTAACAACTAAACGTGAAAACCAATGGACAAAAGTGACAGAGCACTGAACGCTGTACAGGCAAATATACCACAAAAACTGAAATAACAAAATAAGAAAGGTGTGCAGTAAAGTGAAGCCAGTTGGCCAGAAAAGCCACGTTTAGATCATCTCTGCTAACCTTGCGAGTGCTTGTTGTTGTTGTTGTTGTTGTTGTTGTTGTTGTTGTTGTTGTTGTTGTTGTTGTTGTTGTTGTTGTTGTTGTTGTTGTTGTTGTTGTTGTTGTTGTTGTTGTTGTTGTTGTTGTTGTTGTTTTGCTTCCAATCGTTGGCAAATGTCAATTGACCCGGACACCCGATAGGTTCCCGTATTCCCGGAGAAAGGCGATTACATTCCCTGGGAAACCGCACAGGACCTAAGGATTGGAACCGAGGTGTCTGAGGCGGGCCGCTTCCGCTCATGGGCAGTGCTCTCTTCTAGTGGTGTCTTCAGCTTCAAATTTGGATTTTTTCAAATTTTGCGCATTAAATTGGAAAATTCCTTTTCAATTTTATATTATAATATTTGTTTTTCACTCTATGCCTAAAAACTTAATTTTGACTTGGAATATGTTGAAATACCATGGCTCCTAATCGACACCAAGACAAAATAGGATGCGTGGTATGTATTCCTGTATATGTTTACTATGTTGCAACAGGAACAAAAGTTGGGTGAAGCTGTCTTTCCAAGAGTTACCTTAAGGTGGTGGTATCCTTTTGTGCAGTGCTTTTGTGGTGATTCTTTGAAGAAACGTTATAACTTTCGCTATTTTGCGAGTTGGAAAGAGCTTTATAAATAGTTTTGAAGCTCATAATCAGTAGATATACGTGCGTATTTTCATTCTGCCAAAAATCTATTGGATAGTTTTTGAGAAATCGATGTTTAAAACAAAATAATCGCAGTATTGCCAAAATGGTTTTTCGACTAATTCCCTAGCTTAATGCAACGGATTCCAGCTGATGGCATGGATAAAATGTGCAATGAGACTGTGTATCGATCGCGTGTAAATGGCCAAAAATTGTCTTCAAAATCTCGCAGTAGTTTTGAAAAAACTGATGTTCTGGAAAACTTCCATTTTTGGTGGACCCCCGAAATCATTTTTGGTCCCTCGATCCAGTCATAACAACCAATCCGGTTGTTCGGCTACTGATAATGGCAGAAACCTATAATTTCTTATTTGTCATCTCTGGTCCCAAAATGTGACAGTACCAAAATAATTAATATTTGGATAGTTTCATTCACCTTCATAAAGAATTAAAGCATAGAGGGTCAAATTTACACAGAGTTACCAGCCCCTTAACTTCGCTATGCGGGAAAATGGCAGCGGCAATCCGTTCAAACAATCTTGTGTTGTTTATGGCATGATTATTTTGCAGAATCCTGATAACAATGATGCTAATGCTGATGCGGCGGGAGGAGCCAAACGTGGTAGAGGTCGACCCGCGGCTGCTGCAAACCTTGATGAAACGGTTGACCTTCGCAAATACGCACAGGCGCAACAGGTGCAGTGATTACAGTTGCATTCGTGTTCGGCTGGTGGTCCTAGCGGCACTCTTACCTAAGTTCCTTAAACTAACTATTTGAACCTAGAATACAAAAAAATCACGATTTTGAGCTTATGTAATTGTTTTCCAGGCATATCTTTCCTAAGTAAAAATAATAATTTATCGTTAGCTATTTTGGCTTGTTTAAAAAATCTGCCTTATAATTATGTATGTATGCATGGGGTACGGATTGGACTCCCATTTGAAGCCAGGAAAAGTTTAGCTTCGTACTTATCAAATTCAGAGGTTGATCCTATTATTAGTGTGAAAGCCATTGATCAGGTTGAAAGACAACTATATTATATACATGGTGGATAATGACCAACAGATTTCTGACTTGTAGTTGGATATCATTCGCATCTACTCAGCTACATGCTCAGATACCTAGGTATATAGGTAGTGCTGTAGTAATGACGCCGCTACGTTTCCTTCTCGAAGTCTTGATTTTCGTTATTTTTGGGCTATTTAGTGTCACGTTTACTTTTTTGGGGTCGATTGTAGCTTGGAAAGTTGACGGTTCAGAAGCTGAAAGCTGGAGCTGCCGCGGACGGCATAATTCTGCCTCAGCGAGCCACAAAAGCGGACATCATTGAAGCCATCTGCAGACATCATGCCGCCTTGGTTGATGGATAAGAAGAGTGAACTTTATGGCTGCCTTAGTCAAACGTGTAGATCTCATTGTCTTTCCTTTTATTGGATCAGCTTCCTCTCAACTTTCTTAATTTGTTCAATTTACTGTTTTGCAAAATAATGATGCTCTCCTTTTATGGGAGGAGGTTTCTGTTATCCCTTCCCTTAGTCCCATCCAGTCGAATAAATCCCTTCCCTTAGTCCCATCCAGTCGAATAACTTGAGATAGGTATATATCGATGCGGGCTCTTGCTTTTGCCCCTCATTTATGTTTAATGCAAATTTCATTGGTTGAAAAAAGCGTTCAATTTTACTTTCGAGATGCGAAACTTTCTTTGCGGTGTTTATAAATCAGGTTGTGCCTGCGCCTAAAGGCCCGGTGACTGCAAGTTAGCTTAATGCATGCTAGCTTAGTATTTTCCTTGATTGTGTAGTGCAGTTTCAGAACAAATTCGAAGAGATGTGGGTCAATAGGGTGTAATTGTGGGGGGAGGGGCTCAGCCGCTAGTTAGCAGTACATAGTTTTTGCTCTGACCGTACCGTACCGCACCGAACGCAATACACTTATCATGAGGGTGCGCGGAGCGCCCCTCATAATATGAGCTATAAAGGCACTTTGCGGATTTGGGAAACTGTTAATTAGCCATAACTAATTAACGGTAGGGAGTTGAGAGCTAAAGTTTACATTTTTGAAATCTCCAGGCCAAGAGCTTTCGAATGATACCAAACTTGCCCGGAAAAAATGAACATTGAAAAAATCGACTTTTTGATACAAGTTTAAAAGTGGGGTTTTTTTCTCTGTATCGACCACTTTTTTAGGGCGATTTTTGCGCACACCGATTTTTCAAACGGCCCATAGGAAAAATTTTTCTATACTAATTTTTGATTATCTAGGCGATGGTCCAGATCAAGTTTATGTTTGATTTCCGAATTTCGCTCTGGGTCGATTTTTACAGATGGTCAAAAATAGAAAAATCGACGTTTGGACTTAGAAATTTTTCGAGGTCGCAACACAGAAAATTGTCAAAAAGTCGTCTAAAATAGCGTTTTTCGGCCTTGGGATGGTACCCATATATAGTAAATCGGGGTCGCTGAACACGATGAGCATACTGCCGACGCCGTATCTCGCCTGGTTCATCTGGTTCAGCTGGTTCAACCGTGAACCAGCCCCAAGTTCAAGCTGTCAACAAAGAAAATGGTCTGTAAACCATATAAAACAGCGTTTTTCGGCCTTGGGATGGTACCCATATATAGTAAATCGGGGTCGCTGAACACGATGAGCATACTGTCGACGCCGTATCTCGCCTGGTTCATCTGGTTCAACTGGTTCAACGTTGAACCAGTTCCTGGTTCAAGCTACTGGAGATAGCTGGAAGGCTGATATTTGGCATACAAAGGTTGTTGGGCATGGGGAATTCACTGGTGGTGTTATTTTGGGGATCCGACCCAAGGCTGGCCAGATCTGGTTCATCTGGTTCAAAGTTGAACCAGTTCCTGGTTCAAGCTACTGGAGATAGCTGGAAGGCTGATATTTGGCATACAAAGGTTGTTGGGCATGGGGAATTCACTGGTGGTGTTATTTTGGGGATCCGACCCAAGGCTGGCCAGATCTGGTTCATCTGGTTCAAAGTTGAACCAGTTCCTGGTTCAAGCTACTGGAAATAGCTGGAAGGCTGATATTTGGCATAGAAAGGTTGTTGGGCATGGGGAATTCACTGGTGGTGTTATTTTGGGGATCCGACCCATGGCTGGCCAGATCTGGTTCATCTGGTTCAAAGTTGAACCAGTTCCTGGTTCAAGCTACAGGAGATAGCTGGAAGGTTGATCTTTTGCACACAAAGGTTGTTGGACATGGGGAATTCACTGGTGGTGTTATTTTGGGGATCAGACCCAAGGCTGGCCAGATCTGGTTCATCTGGTTCAAAGTTGAACCAGTTCCTGGTTCAAGCTACTGGAGATAGCTGGAAGGCTGATATTTGGCATACAAAGGTTGTTGGGCATGGGGAATTCACTGGTGGTGTTATTTTGGGGATCTGACCCATGGCTGGCCAGATCTGGTTCAACTGGTTCAAACTTGAACCAGTTCCTGGTTCAAGCTACTGGAGATAGCTGGAAGGCTGATATTTGACATACAAAGGTCATTGGACCTGGGGAATCCACTGGTGGTGTTATTTTGGGGATCCGACGCATGGCTGGCCAGATCTGGTTCATCTGGTTCAAAGTTGAACCAGTTCCTGGTTCAAGCTACTGGAGATAGCTGGAAGTCTGGTATTTGGCATACAAAGGTTATTGGGCATGGGGAATTCACTGGTGGTGTTATTTTGTGGATCCGGCCCATGGCTGGCCAGATCTGGTTCAACTGGTTCAAAGTTGAACCAGTTCCTGGTTCAAGCTGCTGGAGATAGCTGGAAGGCTGATATTTGGCATACAAAGGTTGTTGGCATGGGGAATTCACTGGTGGTGTTATTTTGGGGATCCGACCCAAGGCTGGCCAGATCTGGTTCATCTGGTTCAAAGTTGAACCAGTTCCTGGTTCAAGCTACTGGAGATAGCTGGAAGGCTGATATTTGGCATACAAAGGTTGTTGGGCATGGGTATTCACTGGTGGTGTTATTTTGGGGATCCGACCCAAGGCTGGCCAGATCTGGTTCATCTGGTTCAAAGTTGAACCAGTTCCTGGTTCAAGCTACTGGAGATAGCTGGAAGGCTGATATTTGGCATACAAAGGTTGTTGGGCATGGGGAATTCACTGGTGGTGTTATTTTGGGGATCCGACCCATGGCTGGCCAGATCTGGTTCAACTGGTTCAAAGTTGAACCAGTTCCTGGTTCAAGCTGCTGGAGATAGCTGGAAGGCTGATATTTGGCATACAAAGGTTATTGGGTATGGGGAATCTGCTGGTGGTGTTATTTTGGGGATCCGACCCAAGGCTGGCCAGATCTGGTTCAAAGTTGAACCAGTTCCTGGTTCAAGCTACTGGAGATAGCTGGAGATAGATAGCCAACTTTGGCGAAAACCGCTAATACTTCGCGACATTTTGCTGTTTTCGCCAAATTGGAAATTACTCCACCAGTCCTGGATTTCACGAAATGTACTGTATATGCGAATTTGAAAAGTGCAAAAGAGTTAACTCAACTTAGTATCCTCGCGTCAATATGAGCCCAAGAGAAACGTAGCGGCTCATATTAGCCAGTTACATCTTGTCCTTTACCGATTTAGATGCTGGCTCATATTAGACGTTTTAAATCTTGTCCTTGACACATTTAAATGTTGACCCTCATAGCTCATATTGCATTTTACATGCAAGGAGCGTTTTTCCTACTTGTATTATTTACTGTTGATTTGAGTTATTAAAATTTTCGAGTTAACTAACGTAAATAACTATTCTAGACAATGGGGATAAAATTTTCTGTAAAGCGAAGTTAGTTTTGAAATACTATTTGAGATATTTAAGTAGACCACAACACAATGTTTCTATTTTTAGAATTCTTGGCTTTCTTTCTGTCTGGGAAATTTTCATCTCTCCCAGTTCACTTTTTTCCTTTTCTTTGCCGTATCATAAATTGATAAATTGCCGCCGGCTTCATACTGATGGTTTGGAAAAGAATAAATAATTTCTGTCCTACCCCATAGATTTTGGAAACTTTTAGTGATGTTATGCTCACTGAATGACATATGTGTGTGTGTTTCTCCAGAGCGCTTTCGCCCAACCTACTGAGTGCATGCATACGACTTGACAAGTGTTTTTGACTTGTTGTTTAAATAAAAGTAAATCTATACAGACAGTGCATACATACACTTGCACAGGTATCGGTATATAGGCTAGTTTTTTCTATTTCTATGTACTGTTTAAATTTGTTGAGTGTTTTAATCACTATCAAGACCGTACTGTTAGTGTAAGTGTCAGTGTATACTTACTACCTACCTACCAAGCAAGCCAAGTAAAATGTAGTACTGTAACTTACTGTCGTTGTGTTTGTGCACAGAAAATTGTAGTGTCCTGTTTTTTGCTTGTCATGGTTTCTTGCTGATTTTCGTTTCGATGATAACAATTTTAGTAAAAAGTTTTCATACTTGTTATTTGTTCGTCGAAGTTGTTGTCGAATCTTGTAATGTCTTAAAACTGCTTTCAACTTTTGTGGCTGGAACTTTTCTTTCATTCTTGCGAAGATATTGTCTTGATATGACACTTTTTGTGAAAATTTATGACTTTTATTTGGAAGGATCCTAAGTAGTTGGCTTTGTATGGGAAACTGGTTGCAGCGCTTCCAATAACTAGTTTAATTGGCGATGTATAATATGAAGTCGAGATTTTATTTTTTTGTAAAATTTGTAAAATGAACTTTGAAACCGGCATTAATTCCATTGTGTGCAAGGTATTGCTTATTAACTATGGTCCATTTGCGGCTTGGGGTTTCTGTAGAACTCTAAAGCTTTCCGGTTTATTTTGGGCAGAAGGACAATTATCTTTTCTGAGAAATTTTTCCTATTTTTTTGCAATTTATGATGATGATTAAGTGGATTGATAAAAGCAGTAGAACGGTGTTTTCTAGCCGTTAGCGAGTCCGAGTGATTATGCGCGCTATAGGGAAATTATTACAGGTACGGCATTGCGGCAGAATACGTATATTTACGCGTTAGTTGAGCGCACGCAAATACTGTAATTTATTTGCCTTGTGATATAATGTAAGCATAAGATTCATTATAACTGTCCACACGTATGTTAAGTTAAGGTGCATTGTTTGTGGAAAAATGGTATCGTGATGTCGCGGGGACGGGCATGTGCAGGCCCACCCTCACCCAGAGACCAGTAAAAAGTGGGTAGACCTCATCCGCGAAAAGACACAACTGCAGACCCCTTTCTGATACGCCGGTGCTTTGAGGTCTAGCTAATTTTGACATTTCACTGTTGCCTCAAACTTGTTTATATTTGGGTGTTGTTTTGTTTGAATTCGTCAGTTTAACTTTGTCAGTCTTCGGAACTAAAGTGTATGTGATAAGCAATAATAAGATTCTCTGTGTGTGCCAAGAATCCAACGTCGTTCGTTCCTTTTGGATGAAATTAAGGCGGCAGGAAAGACAGGGTGGGTAAGTCAAATCAAGAAGAACCTTAAGGGGGATGGCACACTTGACTTAAACCTAATTGCTGCGATAGGAGAGAAAACGTCGCACGGGGGGTGACCGATAGCTAATTTTTTCCAAATGTTAAAACCACATTTTGTAGTGGGCCAGCAATTTGTTTTAAGCTTCAGCTCCTTTTGACGATACATGTCAAATAGGAAAAGGTGTGGTGTTATTTCTACATTTGGTGTGATACGTGTTCATATGATGCATATGTGATGACAGAAGACTGGGAAATGGTTTTGGTTTGGGCATAGTAAATATACGTACATGTGATTATGTGTGAGTGCCTGAAGCCCTTTACTGACGTGTGCATCATATTAACAGTGAATAAATAATGAAGCAGTTGATTACAGAGTTGAGTAAGAGTGAGAAGAGAGTAGAGCATAGGAGAGGAAGGGGGGGGGGAAGAGAATTCCAGAATTGACGACAGAAGATGAACCCAAGTCTGTGTTGGCTGGTCTACTTCGTCTTCTTTCATGTCCATTGCCTTTGTGCTCTCTCTCTCTACCTCTTTGCTGTGTCTGCTTTTATGCCTTTTCTTTTCATTGCAGAGGTTGCCTTTACCTTACACTCACGAAATGGAACAAATTTGTACGTTGAGCTTCTCCTACTCCCTTACCTCCAATGGTGATATACCATTTGGTGTGATGTCGTTCTGTTCTGTTTAACGTAGACCATGAGTATGGAATGGACTGAGCTTGTTGAAATGCACAGGGACTTTGCAGGTTACATTCCTAGCTAGCGGATTTTTTCGGCAAAAAAGAAAATTTTAAAAAATCGCCAACTGTAACCATGCACAGTAATGTTGAAGGGCTATTTTACGGCAACGGAGGTTTTTCCGTTTTTCCTATTTTTTCCAATGAGGAAGAAAAATGGAATGCTTGCTGTTATTTTAACATTTCCATATTTTTACCATACGTATATATATTTGTAGAGTTAAAGAGTTAATTCTCCATCCACCCTGTACATTTTATTGCCATTTTTATAGTTTCAGTTAACAAACAACATCTTCAGTTGTGTACAGAATTAAAATTAGAAATTTTTTATGTTATATAATTGTTAATACAGAATTTTATAAAACCTCAGCACAAGATATTTTTAAATGTGCTGAAATAAAGAATCTCTGAATATTAAAAAACTAACTAGAACTGTGATGTATAGACATGTACTGCTCAGTTCTCCACGGTTCTTTGCGATGCTTTTTAAATATCCAACCTAACAAATCTTTGAATCGCCCACCCACCAGCCTCCACCTTCTTTCAAGAAATGGAAGTAATTGTGGTGATGAACAAGTTATGTATTATATATATATATATATATATATATATATATATATATATATATATATATATATATATATATACCATTTTTACATTTAAAGCTGGTGCTACGAGTTGTACATTTAGTCTACCATGACTTTTTGTTGCTATTATGTTATTTTCGTATATATTTTGCCTAAATTAAACAACCGTATACGTGCATACCAACACTGTGACTGCTGGTGGTCTGTTTTGTTTTGGAGTTATTTTGGGACTGTGTCCGTTGGTAGAAGAATGTGTGTTTTGTTTTTAAGTACAGTAGCCGAGCTCAGAGGCTATTAGCTGAAACTGCACCTATGTGAAATGGTTCTTTCAGAAATACGTGACATAGACAGATAAGATAAATAGGCTTTTTCTTCTAAATGTATTTTTCATAGATCTGGGCGAGCTCACTTTTTCTGATCTCAAGTTTTTTTGCGCCTAGATTTAGAAATTTGACGAATGACCTTTCAGTTTTACTCTTTTTAGCTGATTCTGTTCGTGTCATATGGGCTTTCTGCTAGAAGCAAACTACGAAACTATGTAACTATATATACAAAACGAGTGTAGATTATAGGGGTCTGTAGCAGCCTAGCTTTTAGTTGACAGTTATCTGTGGTGTGCTGACTATATAATTGGGTAAAAATTCCAGAATTTTAAGCCACCCCGTGCTGTGCGCAGAGTTGGAAGCGGGTACCATTTTGGCGTCCCGCCCCGCCCCGCTACCCGCACGCTGGTACCCGCCCCGCCCCGCCCCGCCCCGCGGCCCGCGGCCCGCAGCCAACTGATACCCGCAAGATACCCGCAAAATTTTTCGAGTGTATACGATTACTATGTTGTTAAATTTATTAAAAAATGTCAATAATTAAAAACAAACTTTGATGTAAAGCTTCCAAACTACTTTACCTAATAGTGTATATATTGAGATGTGTTGCTGAAATACGGAAATTAATCCAACTTGACGAAATGTACCAAAACTTTCAGTCTCGGTGGTTCAGCCCCGATGCCGACCGGGACCAAAATTTTGTAATTTTTTGGCAATTTTTCGCCAAAAGTTTGGAATTTTAAAAGTCGAAATTAAGTTTTAATTGGTAGAGATCGCTCGTTATATATTATACTAGTCATCGATTTGAATGAAAACAACACTGGTAATTTTGTCGATATATACTTGAAATTATAGCAAAATCTTAATTTTTAAGAAAATTCTCCTATTTAGACCCACAATTTTTAGGCCCCGGTCTGGAACCCGGCCAGGTGCATCTCTACAAGAAATTAATGTTGCGCTCATGTAGTCTCAAAAAAGGATCATGTTACAACGCTATAGTAGAAATCTCATGGTTTTGAAAAATGATCAAGGTTTGTAATTTGCTGAAAATTATGCATTGTTCACTATTTCGAAAACTCATTTAGCCTGGTAGAAGGCAAAGACCCGGTTAAGTTTTGGCGACGTTATAATTCCACAACTGCAGATGATAACAGATGACTACATACCAACAAACTGAACAGCGACAAAGGAGTTAGGATAGGATGTCCAAAGTTCCACAAGAGCACATACAGTTATCGGAAGCGGCGGTAAGATTGATATAACGTAAACATGCCAGAACGAGAGGTCAAAGTAAAACTTAAACTGACCCTTGTGGTAATGTGTGTACTTGTGGAAGCAATTTTTGTCAGAACGCAGGTTTTAAGCTAAATTTGCTTATTTTCACCAATTTTTGCAAATTTTAAATAAACAGCGATTTTTAGTAAAAACAACATTCTTTGGGCGATTTTTAGCAAAACACAGCGATGCTCCAGTGTCCAGTGAAAATACCCGGCGAACCCAGGAAAGAAAAAATTACAAGTTGTCCGACTAAAAGTGTTGTTTCTGTTACAACCCGCGGATAGCCATATAGTCATCAGGACTTTTCTATAATATTAGTTTGAAAATTTTCTTGAGCAAGCATTCCCAGTTTCGAACAATTTTTAAAAGGTTGCAGAGTAACCTTATGTACCATCCCACTGAACGCCACTAAAGGCATTTAAGCTTTGCGTATAGCATAACAAAAAAAGTATAACAAAAACGGCACGTATAGCAAACGGTGTGCTGAAAAATTAAGTTTGTTTGCTTACTGAAAGCAAGAAATGCAAGTAGAGATCTCGATCAATGTACAGCATGTACATGCTGTAGGATCTAGCAACACCACATAGCTTATGATTACGTTTCTGGATATAACCAAATAGAACAAGTTTAATCAAGGGCCCATGTGCGCAGAAATTAGTAGTCGTGGAGAAGAGTACCCAGCCAAAATTAGCGAATTTTTTGAAATCACCAACATGAATTCTGTTTTTTTCTCAATACTTTACGGAAAAGTGTTAGAATTTTAGTGAATATATCAACAAGAGATACCCGCAACTACCCGCGCGGGTAGCCAGCGGGTAGCAAAATTTCTATTACCCGCGGGTACCCGTGGGTACCCGCTACCCACTTCCAACTCTGGTTCTAAGAAACTTGAACTTTGTCATCGTAGTTAACCGTTTGTCTGAGAATAATGTACTGGCGCTTTTCCTTCGCACAAACTATGTACGCAATAGCAGAAAACTGTCTGAAAATGTCAATTTTTGTGATGGACTGAGCTTCGGCAAAACGTGGTTAGTAGACTTATAATTTTCAACAACTAACTTTTCACAGAACAAAGGCTCTTTCTAATGTTGCGTGAGCCGAGAAAAAGTGACAACCTTTGAAACTTATATAAATATCAATTGGCGATATAATGACTGCTCAAGTTTGCACAACTTTAACCTCACTATATGAATGTGTACATAAGTTAACTTGCATGCACTGTCAGAAGCTGTTTTTAGGCCCAAAAAATTGCAATTCTTTCGTCCGGACATTGAATGGTTCTATTTTGCGCCTCAACATTCTAGAATGTGCACTTTATAACGGGGTCCCAACGGAACAGATTCAGTTGTAACTGAAACAACTTGTTGCGCGCAACAACTATCTTCACAAAGATTCCTGCGTGACTATGAACAAAATCAGGTTCTCCTTTATAATTCCTATGGGACTATTGCTGACCATATTTGTCCTTGGTACTCTTTCTCAGAGCAATGGGTCCTCTGGAAAAGCATTTTCTAATGAGGTATGTTTGGGACAACGGATTCGTTAAGTCGCCAATCACCATTGTCATGTATTGCATTTGCTAAATTATTTCTATTTATCAGGATGACTGCATTGCATTTGCTTTCGATACTACCAAGAGTATATAAAAATAAAAGTATGACACTCAAGCCTAGTTCACAGCCATCAAGTCAAGTCACGTCAAGTCACGTCACGTCAAGTCACGTCACGTCAAGTCAAAGTCAAAGTCAAAGTTAAATTAAGTCAAGTCAAAAGTACGCGAAGGCATTCGTAACAGACGTGTGTCTCCTTGACACCCCCACTTAATGATCCATTTGTAAAACTGATTGATCCAGACGCAGCATGAGATGGAATGAATGATCCAACAATTATTTTCATTGATCCACCCGTCAATTTTGTACAAATACCGCTTTTATATGTGGTTCGCCAAATACCATTTTGCGAACCAACTTAATGATCCAACTGCGGGAGTCACATCACTTGAAAGAGAATTTTCTGTTTTCAATGATCCACAAACCCAAAAAATACGAAAGTGCTTAGAAAAAATTTAATTTCAATTTAAAAAGTTAAAATTTTCCAGGGATTTAACAGAAAATGCTTGCCTCCAACCTCATAAGTGTGCTTGCTGTCCGCTCACCGAAATCTGATCGGTTTGATTACAAAATTCTGACACAACCAATTCTTTTAATTTCTGTTATTTCATGTTAATTTTGTTCGATGTAACTCAATATAGTTTCCGTTGATTGTTTATTGTTTCAAAATGAGCGGAAATGCAGAGCAAAATTTCAAATTTTGTACATATAAAATTTTAAATGTCTGACTGGCCGTCCGCTCACCGATAACGGGCAGGGTCGGGCGCAAATGACAAAATTTTATATTCTTTTATTATCAGTGTCGATAAAGGTTTTCGACGTCGCTGAACACGAATATTCAGTTCTTTTGGCAAGGAAAACTTTGTTTCTTATAGAAAAATCTCTAGCTTTCATTATGATTACGTAACTGCACTGCAGCAATGCCTTTCAACTTAGTTTACCTGGTTATTCTGGGCGAAACAAAGTTTTCCTTGCCAAAATAACTGAATATTCGTGTTCAGCGACGTCGAAAACCTTTATCGACACTGATAATTAAAGAATATAAAATTTTGTCATTTGCGCCCGACCCTGCCCGTTATCGGTGAGCGGACGGCCAGTCAGACATTTAAAATTCTATATGTACAAAATTTGAAATTTTGCTCTGCATTTCCGCTCATTTTGAAACAATAAACAAGCAACGGAAACTATATTGAGTTACATCGAACAAAATTAACATGAAATAACAGAAATTAAAAGAATTGATTGTGTCAGAATTTTGTAATCAAACCGATCAGATTTCGGTGAGCGGACAGCAAGCACACTTATGAGGTTGGAGGCAAGCATTTTCTGTTAAATCCCTGGAAAATTTTAACTTTTTAAATTGAAATTAAATTTTTTCTAAGCACTTTCGTATTTTTTGGGTTTGTGGATCATTGAAAACAGAAAATTCTCTTTCAAGTGATGTGACTCCCGCAGTTGGATCATTAAGTTGGTTCGCAAAATGGTATTTGGCGAACCACATATAAAAGCGGTATTTGTGCAAAATTGACAGGTGGATCAATGAAAATAATTGTTGGATCATTCACTCCATCTCATGCTGCGTCTGGATCAATCAGTTTTACAAATGGATCATTAAGCGGGGGTGTCAAGGAGACACACGTTCACAACAGAAGTCACAATGCTCCGCCCAGCGTAAGAATTTGACCAATCAGAGTCTTAACCGTCTTTAAGTTCCGTCCAAAATTTTGCCCAACTGGTGATATTGTGCTTGAGTACTTGAGTACTTGGGATATTTTGCGCTTTCCCCCCCAGCCCTAACTTTTGATTTTTTTGACCAATAACTTTGAAATTTGGTTTGGGTGCATACTGATGAAGGCTGATGAATTCAAACATTCAAAGTTTTAAATTTTAAAAATTTTTAAAAATTTAAAATTTTAGTTTGGTAAGGTGGGACCAAGGGGAACCAAAAAATTTTTTGAAACAAATGTTGCTGAAAACTTGCATACAGGGGTTTTCTGGGGCGCTACGAATCTGAAATCCGTTTTTCCTTTCAGCTTTTCGTTTGCTCAGTATAAGCTAAGGTTGAAAGCTTAACATGTAAGCTTATACACTGAGCTAACGAAAAGCTGAATCGAAAAACGGATTTCATAATCGTCCAGAAAACCCCTGTATGCAAGATTTCAGCAAAATTTTTTCAAAAAATTTTTGGTTCCCCTTACCAAACTAAAATTTTAAATTTTTTAAAATTTTTTAAAATTTTAAGAGTTTTGAATTTTTGAATTCATCAGGCTCTAGTATGCACCCACACCAAGTTTCAAAGTTATTGGGCAAAAAAATCAAAATTTATGGCTGGGGGGAAAGCGCAAAAGATCCAGTACTTGAGTAATGATGAGTACTTAGAATAATAAAAAGATTAGTTTAAGAAATTAAAGCATTTAAAACAACGTTTATGATTCTATTGCTAAATTAAATGCAATAAGTTGTGAGAAAAATCTGTTAAACAAAAAGTGTGACTTGTTAAAACTGTTTTTACAATTGTAGCTTTTATTTCAATTTCAATTTATTTTTACAATCAAAGTAATCCGAATTCCGAGTATCTTCAGTAGAGTCGTATTAATAGTAGTTTTTTCATAGTAATATTCACAGATTAAAATCTTCAAACCAAACAACACTAAACACACGGCACAAATTAATTGCGCGTGTTTGGTATTAGACAATAGACATGTCCGATCTGATTGGCTGCATTTTCAATCTTCAAGTCAAAGTAGAACGGTGGTCTACTTTGACTTGAAGGGCGTCAAGTCAAAGTCCAGTCCAGCCAAGTCAAGTCAAAGCTATCTGTGAATGCTGACTTTGACGTGACGTAACTTGACTTGACTTGATTCGCGAAACTTGGTGGCTGTGTTTCGTGACACAAACTACGTTTCGCACGTGACAACTGATCCAACTTCGTTAACTTCAAAAAGGATTCCCACAAAGTTGCATGCCAAATTCGCAGGTTAGTGTTTCAGGAAAGCTGGGGTTTCACCGCGGCGGCTGGCTACCGGTCTGGGGTAGTTTGAATGCAACTATTATGACTGTTTAAGATATTGATTTTCGGATGTTATACATATTGGAAAAATAATGGTGTACGTGTATACTGACTTCACAGGCCAAATCTGGAGTTCATTTTAAGCTCAGTTGCTCTAAATTGTAAATTTGTGATTGCTTATTTGCATCCCGGCCGGTGGCCGTGAAGGTCGCCGGCCGGCCGGCCTCAAACACTATATATTAGCAGGGAGTAGTTCTCGAGCAGCAAGCGTAGGGAGAGTCCGGGATCTTTTCAGGAACCCCTCCCAGGGCAGATAACTGCAAAACTTGACCACATGAGCAGGAATTTGGTATAGGCAGGTAAGCTTACATATCTAGTTTAAAACCTTAGCTTATATACACTGAACTAGCGGAAAGCTGAACTGAAAACACGGACTTTAGATGCGATGCAGAAAACCCATTAAGGGGGGGGGTCCATTTTTGGCCGATTTTTCGACCATCTCCGATTTTGCTCATTTTCACATATTTTGTTGTCCGATTGGTATATTTTAACGAGTTTTTGAAATGAAGGTCGGATCTCTTACGGTTAGCGAGTAACTTCACCTCAAAGTTGATGTCTGTATGTGTTAAACATAGGAAACGGAAAAAGTGTTGATTTTTTCCGTGCGCCAGAGAAATCTTGCCAACGACAAAATGGAGCACTTCAACGACCATCCTATATCATATATACGATCTCGAAGGGTGATTTGTAGGAAGCAGGATTTTAATTTAGGCCTTCAAAAATTTTTAATTAATTTTTTAAATTTGCGAACAGCCACATTTGACTGTTTTGCAATGTTAATAAAATTGGGGGTCAGCAAGTTTGATGAAATATTCTGAAAGCTGTATGCCCTAATTAAAAATTCTACTTCCTACAAATCACAGCTTATGACAAGACATTTCGAACGATACCAATTGATCCTGGTTACCTCTGTCCGATTTTGAGAATTCTCTGGCGCAGAAATCTCAATTTTTAACAAAATGTAGGAAATTCCCGTTTTTTGGCAAATAACCTAGAGCTAGAGCAACACAGACCTATAAAATGTTAGACTATCTATTTGCGCACGATTATTGATGACTTTAGGTCAAGTATGGGCACAAATGGTGCAGGTTAGTGCGCCCAGTTGGTCGCTGGGGTCAAATACGGGGGTCTGACAACCATAATCTCAAAAAGAGCGATTTTTCAAATTTTTCGAAATACGTTAAATTTTATATCAATCGAAGGCTCTCATTGTCGGGAACATTTTTGCTTCTTGGACCATTGCCCGCAAATGCACCAAATTCAAGTTATCGGCCGTTAAATGATTATCGTGGTCAAGGCTTTCCAGCGCCGGTGCTACTCCCTAAAATCACTAAATAAAGTCATAAAGAAAAATTTTCCCGTTAAAGGCTACCCTAACTGCTTTGTTTGCATCATATACCAAACATACAATCTAATGAAGCTCCATTCTCAAGGAAGTTCAGGTGTAAAGTGCCTTTATTTGCTGCGGCACCGCCGTTTTCACCTGTTTTCAAATTGCATGCAATTAATAGCCGGTTACTCGTTAAGTACTGAACGAAACTACTTGAAATTGAAACTCGATATGCAGGACATATGTGACAAAATTTTGTGTGAAAATGAGCAAAATCCGTGACCATAAAATTATTCATGGTGGACCCCCCCTTAACTGCAACTTTTAAGCAAATCGAAGATACAAAATTTGTGATATATATTTGAACTCAGCGTGGTCGAAAAAATATCCATGCCAAATTGCAGCTCATTGATCAAGCTTTGCAAAATCAGAGCCTGGCATGGTTTTTCTGAAAAGAACTCAAATTTGTTTGATTCACTGTGGGCGGGGCGACAATTAGAGGGAAGAAGCCGGCAGAGCTAGCGTTTACCTTGGTAGCAGCAAGAGTATATAATAGGAAGAGTGGGAAGCTTGGCCCTTCCTAATGGAAATGGCCTGCGAGATGCTCGACACATTAAGGCCGAAATCTCGGAGGGAGGGTACCGCTTACCATTGTTCCTCATGTGTTTATATGCGTTTGAACTAAAACGCATCTGATTGACTAATTCCCTACCTTACGTCAAATTTATGTGTATAAGTGGACCCCCCGAGATCTCAGGGGGGGGGGGGGTACCGCTTAGCGTTGTTAAGCGTGTGTTTATATGCAGTCGAACTGAAATGCACTGATGAGGAGTACAGTAGCTAAGTAGCCAATCAAATACATTTCAGTTCATTCGCATATAAACACACGCTTAACAACGCTAAGCGGTACCCCTGAGATCTCGGGGGGGGGGGTCCACTTATACACATAAATTTATATAAGGTAGGGAATTAGCCAATCAGATGCGTTTTAGTTCAAACGCATATAAACACATGATGAACAATGGTAAGCGGTACCCCCCCCCCCCGAGATTTCGGCCTTAATGTGCCGAGCATCTCGCAGGCCATTTCCATTAGGAAGGGCCAAGTTTCCCACTCTTCCTATTATATACTCTTGGCTTGGTAGCAGAGACATGCTTCCTGACGACACTGTATTGGCCGGTTGAGTTGCTAAAACTATTGGTCGCCCGGTCAAACTGCTGCAACTGTTAATTTTGATAATGACCAGTTACAGTAGCTTTGGTTTCAGGACGAAAACTGGCAAATCTCATCAATGTGTCCATGGCGCCTATTCGAGGAATGGGGCGTAGAGGAACACAGTTGGAAGGATGTAGCCCAACCTTGCCCAGAAGTGACAAAAGAGGAATGCGAATTGTCTGATAACTGTTGTTGGTCAGAAGAAGGTCGTAACAAACTAAGTGAAGCTGGAGGAATCATACTGGACGACAAGCAAGAACCCTTGAAAGAACAATGTTTTGAGCGGTTTAAAGTCTTTGTACCCAAAGTGAACAGTGATGCAGAAAGCAATCAAAAGTAATAAAAGATATATAATGTTTGAATTTTGATAAAATTTTAAAACTTTTAAAGTTCACATCACAAATAGATACATAAGGAAGCCTGCTACATACCTTCACGTTCCAAGTATCGGCAGGTTTACTGAACAAGCCGATGAAATATCTGTAGGCGCCACTTTTAAATTTAGGTTTGAAACGAATTTGCAGATTGCATGGACCTTAAAACAGGTCTGCATATTTGAGTTTGATTTACAAATGATTCAGGACACTGGAAGAAACATATTTTCAAATTTAACTCCTCACTGAGAAATATTCAGACTATAAACTTTTAAATACAGTGCCTTTATTAGTAAAGACTGGAGTAAAAAAGAAAGATCATATTGCACCAAATCAGATCAAAATCAGCTGAGCTTAGCAAAAGATTAACAATCGGGTGTTGGCTCATCCAAAATAGAAGTTCAACTAATCCGCAGTTATTCATCTATACACCTACTCACAGACTCAGTCATATGCCATACTGGCTTTTCCTAGGCAAAAATATTCTGGAGGGGAAAGTCGGGGGAGGTGTCCCCCCACAGGTTCGGAGAGGGGGCACAGATTTCTGGAAGGGGAATGTTTTCGATAAATGATTAAAAATAGCTGTTTTTCGCCATCCGGCGACGCCGGAAGATTTTTCAAAATTTACCCTCAAACCCCAATTTTTTTGTTGTCTTTTGAAGTCTGGGGAACCGGCAGGCCCTAATCCTCGAGGGGTGCGATTCTGGGGGGGGGCAAGTCTCTGGGAAGAGACCGATTTCTGGGGAGCCCTCCACAACTCCCTGTAGGAAAGTCTAGTCCTACGTCGTGCGTCGCAACAATCTTTACAGGTTTTATAGCTACAGATACAATACTGTAGTGCCATAAACCGTCGTGAAGTCAAAAGTTGGTTCTGGCTGACAAATGTGAGGGTTGTGCTGAAATGTCCTGCGCCAGGACATCAGCCTATGAACACCTCAGTTACTGCGGTAAGCAACACGTGACCTGCTGCTACAAATCCTGTGCGACATTCTATCTACACCTTGCGACACGCGACAAGCGACAGCATGTGAACTGGCCTTAAACCTTTTAGGGCAATCTAATGTAACAAACGTAAGTGAAAGCATAATGTTTATTGTACAATAAAACAGAAACTGGTAAGTGGTAAAATAACAAATTGCAAACAAAGAGTAAACGAAAGCGCTAATAATACAAGCTGTGTCAGCTTTCATCCTGTTTCCACCACGTTAGACAACCTAAACCAGCTTCGTTCATGGAAGCCTAAAACAAAATTGATATACCTATGGTACTTTGTCATGCTGTAATGAATAATCGGAAACAAACAAAATCCAGTGGTTCCAACTATACCTTCAGAAACAATGTGAAAAAGCGTATTTGTGTACTAACTAGTGATGTGCGCCGGAGCTCCGCTCCGACGGAGCTCCGGAGCGGAGCTCCGATTTTCGGTGCTCCGGAGCGGGCTTCTGCTCCGGAGCTCCGGAGCTCCGGGTACCCGGAGCAGCCATTTCCAAGCTTTGATGCCTGTCTGTTTCACATAACTTGGGTACTAATGGAATTTTTTAAGAGTTTTCATGATTTCTTGCTGTAGTCTCACGAACAGTACGTAAGAACAAGAGTACATAATACATAAGAGTATGACAAGCGTCATACGCTATGTATTATGAGCTCGCTACATCCGATGCGCGCTATCGGGTGACCCCCCCATAAATCAGACCCCCTCACCCCGCCCCTATACAGGTACGGGGTCCAAACGGGGGATCGGGCTCGTGCTTGTATATTTTGTACACATATGTGTAAATCATACAAGCTTAGACCCCGTACACAAATTGGGCCCTTGTCAAGCTTAACATGTAAATATACTAACATAGACCCCGATCCCCCGTTTGGACGCCGTACATGTATAGGGGCGGGGTCAAGGGGGGTCTGATTCATGGGGGGGGGTCAGCCGATAGCGTGCAGAGGATGTAGCAGGCCTATAATACATAGAGTATGCCTGCTGTCATACTCTTATGTATTATGTACTCTTGGTAAGAACAATGAATTAGTGCTCGTTTTATTTTTAATATTTTTCTGCTTTCTCAAGACTGCTGTATGATTCGTTTCTGTGTCATTTTTCCAACTCGCCCAGACGATAAAAGTGAAAATTTAAATACAATTCTAAGCTACGACCTCTAAGAATTGTTTCAATATATATGTTTTTAATTAACTGCCATTAATTGTCCATTAATCCATCAATTATTCCCTTTTCCGATGAAATCTATTCATCTTCGTAAACTTTCAATGTCTACAAATGTTATCTTTGCATTCATCTCACACATCTTTTCTAATATTTTTCAAACATAATTTCTCCTTCTTCAAATTTATTTTTTGATTACATATATACTTTTTAAAAGTTAAACAGCAAAACAGTGGATAAAAGCAAATCTGGTCCACGTTTGTTAAATTTGCAATAATTCATCATGGACTCAAAAATTTAATTTTTGACGAAATTCTCGTAACGAATTTTATGAAGTCCTAATCTATGAAATTTAAACTTAGCAAATCTTGAAAAAGTGAGACATTAGAACTAAACGGCAGTAAACTATATGGCTTTTACGCAAACGCAACAGAATGCATAATGAAACAGCCACGAGTTCTGTGAAAAGTTGTTGAAGTCTGAACTCCTTTCAGATCAAAAATACAGGCTAGCAAATAGAACAAATGTGTATATAGTAAAAGAATCAGATTCTGAACATAAAAATGCGAAGCACTGTAGTAAACATACATAGTAAAGTAAAACATATAGTAAACAGTGAATAGACGTGCTTTTCATTGCAAAAAAATTTGCTTAGCTTCAAACAAAATTTTTACAATTTTTAATCTTCGCAAACAGTCGGAGCTCCGCGGAGCTCCGGAGCTCCGGTGCTCCGACAGCCCGCTCCGGCCGAAGCTCCGGAGCGGGCAATTTGTTCAGCGCACATCACTAAGTACTAACCAGTAAAATCTAATGGGTTGCCCATTTTTCTTTGGATGCGGTAGAAAGGCAAACCAGAAAACTAAGTCACACCGAGAGCTTGAGCTTATAACAGAGACGGCCAGATATTGGGGTCTTCATAATGAGAAGACTGCAATATGCTCGAAACATTTAATTAAAAATCACGTAGCTGCTGGTCTGATCGCACCAACCGGTACGACCAGCTGGTAGGGAGACTAGAAATTGTAGACATGCTCGGGTAGCTGGCCTTATCGGTTTTCTAACCGGGCCGGCAACAACACTACAAAAATTACATGCCAAAGCTAACGGGGTCTAATTTAGAGTACTATAATAAATTTAAATCTCTTAATGTACAAAATTTAGGAAGCGAGAACCCGACCCATTCCCACCCCGCGACGTTGTTATCAATTGGGCAAGCCATAAGCAGATAGCCAGCATAGGACTTACAAAATTGCGCCAATATAGGTAGTAGGACGCTTAGAATGCTTCTATGATTACGTGCGTATAACTCTTGACATGACTAAAGGTTGCTACGAAAAAGGCAGAGTATGTACGTAAGCAAAAGCACGAAACTCCCACAACACTATGAATACATACACCTACACCACCTATAATTCATACTACGTATGCTCGATGCGCTAATCAAAAAAGAGGCAGCCTTTCAGTAGTTCGGATATATTATCCATAGCTTTGTAGCATTTTTTGCTCTTTCATGGGCAACTGCTAGGCGGAAAAAGTAAGGTGAGTAAGAAGTGGCGGGGACCCAAAGAGTGGGGGCCGGAGGGAAATCTATCCAAAAATTACTACATTATATTGCTATACGTAATAAGCTGCTGACGGACTGCTCGAAAACCTCAAAAAATATAAAACCTCAAACGATAGATTTAGCTTAATACTTACAATTATTGTATACGAGGGAATAGTCTGCTGTTGAGGCGGCGCCGCTTCGTCTGTTGGATTCGCTGGAATTTCCGGAGGAGCGGACGGCATGTTATCACGAAACTCTTCATCGACTACTCGAAATCTAAACAGCTATGTATATACGTTCAAACAAAAGTTACTCTTCCTCTCCTCCACGACAACGATCAACAAAGTATGAACAGCATGAGCAGTAGCAGAATCTAGCATAGCTGCATAGTTTTATAAGCAAGCAACCATACATATAGTTATCGTGAACAAAATACATAATAGGAGTGCACAATAGACCATAAACTGACAGCCAATACTCCAGACAGACCATTTGTTATGAGCGTGAGGTGCACGACAGCCAGCCAACTGACAAACCTTGTACCTAACTGACCTCTCCTGGCAAGAGTGTACCCAGTAGCATATGTTTTAGCATTTTTGCAAAGGGGTTTTTGCGTCCAGATGTGCGTATGGACGCAAAGTTTCTTATCCAGACGCAACGGAATTTCAACGGGACGCAATCTAGACGCAATGTTATTTCGGGAGAAAACTTACGTTTGTATAAGTTAAAACTTTAAAGGCCTTTTCCAGTACCAATTTATCCATATTCTTCAAAAATTAATTAGGTTTTCCGGGGGCTCCGCCCCCAATCCCCCTGGTGTTTCCCACATTGTCATGGAATATGCTAAAGTGCAAGGTACAAATTGTTGAATTCTTCCAACCTGTATCAGATCAAACTAGTAAATTTCACATCAATGTGAACTACTGCAAAATTACCACTTTTCTAAACCTTTCAACTACTAAAAGCCTGTCTATCTATCAACAATTTATGATGAATTTAGCTTTAATTAATTGTAACCAACGTTTATGGTATATATTTACAAATGTTCACTGATTTGCATTAGCGTTATATGCTTTAGTTAGATGTAACATAATATGCGAAATTATTCTTTCCGTAATTATCCGTAATTGTAAAAATCCCAAAATTCTGGGGGCTCTGCTACAAGACCCCCGCTGCTCAGCATGTACATAGTTCTCAGAGTTTTCGAAACAGAATTTATGTTTCAATACATACTTCTCAATGATATTAATGTAACTATTATTTCATTAATTTTTAAAATTTTAATTAGTTTAACAATAGCATAGAAGCATTGGAAAACGTGTACCAATAATATCGAAAATTAGTCACAATGCAACAAATGCCAAATTAATCATTTTGAACATTTCCATAACAGATTTTTCTGTATTTGCAAAAAACTTCTTCAACTTCTGTAGGCCCCGTTCCCCAGACCCCCCGTCGTGTACGTATATTGGACCTATCCATATGTATATATATATCTTGTTGTAGCCGTTCATTGCTGTTAAGCAGGATCAACTAACTTTCTAAATAGTTTCTCATACGACTGATTCATGAAATAGTCTCTCATAAGACTAATGAAATTATCGAGCTTTTCATAAATGAAACTATTTTTGCACAAAAACATGCTAAAACATTTTTTCTGGACGCAAAATTTCTTAACGGGACGCAACTTAAATTTAGCGGAACGCAAAGTTGACGCAAATCCGAAAACCAAAAACCCTGTTTAGCACTCTCCCAACCCGTACGTTACGTGTAACGTAAAACCGCTGCAATCCTGTAAAATGAGTCTGTTTTGAGCTTCAACAAACATATGTAAATAGTGAGAGTCAAAATTCTTGATTTACTGGGTACAAGTTTCTGGAGGGTAAGCATCATTTACATTTCACAATAAGTACCATCTTACTCTTTCTTTAATTTTCACATCAATACCTAACATCTGCTCCAGGCTCCATATACATATCGGCTACATTACCAGGCTCAATTTCATATTTCCAAATCCAAATTTGTTCGGCCTCTTGGCTGCAATATAACAACAAAGTTGCATAACTACAGTTTTAAGCAATCAATAAGAAAAATAGTATAGCCAAATCCAGCTAGTCACACCATAAAAATGGCAGAACGAAAGTGTAAAATGTGTAAGCACGCTACGCATCTCTTCATTTATCCGCAAATCCGGAAAGGAAAGGAGGAAGTAGAAGCTCAGTACATTAATTTAGAGCGTTGCATTAAACAGTATACGTTATGGTATGTGTTGTGTGCTGTTTTTTCGTCGAAACGTTTTTCGAACTTTTCGCAGTTATCTAAATTTTTTGCGGAATTTCGCAAAAAAATTGCGAAATTCTTATTTTTGAGATTTTTAAAAACAACTAATGAATTTTAGTAATTTGGGTATATTTAAACACATTTTTCGCATTTAACGCACAGTATTAACCAAGTTACAACTATTTTTCGGATGTCTAAGCATGTGTAGGTGTGTTTTTACGGTATATATATAAATTTAATAGTGAAGAGAAAAGCGGGGGTCCAGGGGCGGAGCCTCCCGAAGCTGAGAAAATTTTGTAAAACAGGAAAATCCTTGGCTTACGTAATGGAAACTCAAAATTTTGGTTTCGACAGACCCTAAAATTCTAAAATATATACGCAAACTGGTAAAAGGCAAAAATTGTTTAAAATGATGGTTTGGCAACATGTATACAACATGTTAGGGATGGGCGCGGAAAAAAAGGACTGGAAAAAAAAGGTTTTTTCCGTTTTTTTCCATTTTTTCCGATGGGGTGGAAAAAATGGAAAAATATTCCTAGTGTTATTTTAACGATTTTTACAGCGGAATATAATGTTTTCTGAACTTTTCCTGCGATTTCACACTATTTACAACGTTTTCCGTGGGTCATAGTAGGTGGGGGTATGCTAAATTTGACCAAATTGTACTTGGGTTTTTTCGATGCACCGGAAAAAAATGGAAAAATATTCGAGACATGATCTGAAAGTTATTTATGAAATCAGAACATTAAGAAACTATCAAAAACACAGTTTAATGAATTAATATGACTATATCCATGAATTTGAGCGAATTCTGGGATTTAAGATTTTTTGCCATTGAATGTGTATGTGGTTGCGTAACACAGGTAGACGTAACAAGTCTATGTCTAACAGTGGAATGTTCAGCCAAAACCTTTTAAAACGTTTGGTATATATTCTTTACTTTACGAGGTGTATTACCTACGAAAACCACAGACCAGGTCTAGCAGAACCTTCAAGGTATACAGAAGTCACCTGTAGTTTATTCTACAGTAGTCTGCTGAAAAATTAATTCCTGTAATCAATACTGAAACCTTTGTAACTGCTTGTGTAAGTGCGCACTACACGGTGGGGCTATTAAATATGTTGAAAACGGCTTTTATGTATGCAGATACATGAAATAACACAACTTTTAGCACATTGGTGAATTTTGAGGTGACCGGAAAAAAAGGAAAAAATGGAAAAAAATGGAAAAAATGGAAAAGGTTTTTTCCGGCAATCTTTTTTTTCCGGAAAAAACCAACCCTACAACATGTATATATACAAAATTTTAAAGCAAAGGCAGACCGAAAGACTTCCGAAAGAAAAGTAGTAAAAATAAAAAAGAGCAACCATAATATTTCAGCACGACGCTAAGATCAGAAAGCATGAATTGAAATGGAAGCAGGGGTCTGGAGGCAGCAACCCTCAGCTAAAGCTAAAGGTTTCTGGAGAATTCGAGCTTGATAGTGTATATACACATTTTCTGAGTGATTTTGCCAAAGATCGAGGGTTATTTTCTTGTGCAATTTGTAATCTAAACGGGTTTAGTAAACTAGGTAAGTACATCCACGAGTCTGTACACCGAATGCATATATATACAACTTCACAGAACACTAGTCTGACCAAAAAATGTAGGGAGCGAAATTGTCTTGTTTATATTGAATTACCGGTACGTTTTTGCTGCAGCAATGTATATATTTTCTGAGCCGTCATGGCATGAACTTTCTTTTGGTTGAAAAAAATTTGAAAAAATTAAAATTCATCAAAAGAAGCCGGTTTTTAAGTGTTGAAAGATCAGTAGATGCCAGGAACTGGCCGTTCGATGGAAAATTAGCCCATGTCCCAAACATATTGAATAAGCTAATTTCGTCAAGAATTGCGATAGTTATTCAATTTTTTCGATTTTCAAAATCCTTTGATCTTTGCCGCTTTTCCAACTTTGTCTTGCTATTACTCGCTACTCATTCAATGAACAAATTTTTCAATTGGATATCCAGGACCGCTTACGTGTCAGTTGTCATGTGATTCATGTAGTTTTTCAAAATTTGAAAATCGATTTTTTCGAAAATACAACTTTTGATCCAAAATTTCGGCAAATCCAGTAAAAGCTAGTTAAAGTAGCATAATCATAAAGTTTAATCTGAGCTGAATCCAACGACAGTGTTTTTTTTTCGCCGACGGCTTATGTGTCATGTTACACACCTCGCCAAAAATTTTTACTATTTTTCAGAAAAAAGTGTGTAACTACCTAAAAATTTCTAATTTTCTCCCGTTTTGTTTGAGTATATTGATAATGGGAACCAATTATTCCGCGGCGTTTTCGAAGCAGATTCTTTATAAGTGAAAATTTAAAACTCAAGTTTACAGCAAAATTGGTGAAGCTTCACCAAATCAACAAGACAAAGTGGAAAAATTAAGCAATTATAACGCAACGAGCTGCATTCATAGGTATATATATATACGTACGTCGTATAATACTGCGTAGCTAGTGAAAGGAAAAGCAGCAACAAGATTTAGTTGGGATAATTTTGACTTGATAGAACGAAAAAATTTATTAAAATTAAAAACGCAAATTTATCTAAAGGGAAGTGAATGAATGAACAAATGTAGTAAAGACGAACTGATTCGATTTTTAAGTATATAGGAAAAGCTATATATTTATTTCCGTATTAAACACCAAAAATAAAATATAAGAACTGGTGTAGAGGGGGGTCTGGG
>JASAND010002205.1:0-86885 GCA_030248195.1 Trissonchulus latispiculum | reverse complement strand
GCTACACAGAAGAAAGCATTAGTTTGAACGGCTGTTTAGAATCGCAGGCCGTATTTGCTAGTTTTCACATCATCCCCCTGCGAAAGTTTTTTAGCGTCTGCTAAAAATTCAGAGAGAACGAGAGTTGCTACCATAATTCGAGAGTTAAAAGTTGATGAAAAATTGCAAGAAAAGAAAACTACATGGGCGACCAGTAAGCAACCGTTAAGAAGTCCTGGCGCTTTTACTGCCCATGAAAGTAACTTCAAGTAACTTCAAGAGTAAGCCAAGTGCCTTACAAAAGAAAGTACAAACTTTAAAAAGAAAATATAATAGTTTGGTAGCGTAGCAGTCAAAAGCAGGCTCTAATCGAAACTGGAGATTAACTGCTTGCTTGCACGAAACTTGATAACATTTCAAACAGTAATGCGATTCAAAATGAAAAGAGAGTAAGGAGGAAATCAAAATAAAGGATCGAGACCCATGAAAAGGTAGTACCAAATGCCTCTATGGTTAGAAAAACCCCATTACACACTCTTCCCAACACACAAAACTCACACCTACAAGTATAGTTACACAGGGCCTGACCATGCAAAATCACTGCTGTACATTGGGTAAATACGACAAATTTATGCTTTACAACAGTTTCCAAAAGATTATATACACGGCATAAGTATCTGTGCAACGATGTTCAATGAAAGCTACCTAAATACGACATTTATGGTAACAACAAAAAGTTCAAAATTCTAGCTACACAAGTATAAAGTAAGACAAAAAGTACAAGTTATTCTATACAGCGAAACTCAAAGATAACAAACATACTATATATATGTAATCTAGCAAACAAATATTAACAGTAGGATTACAGGTTCACACGTAAATAGTAGAAAGCACAGACAGAAACTACCGTTTACAGCACAACCCGTCTTAGCTCTACTCTTGGCCCTTGGCTTAAAGCCCTTATCTCTCGAAATTGTGCAATAGCAATTAGCAGTTTAAGGAGAATACAAGAAACCCAATATATTTTCGAGAAAATTTCAAATATAATTTCACAAACAGCAATTACACATATCTTAATAAGTCCTAACAAATATAAACTAATCAACAGGTTATCAAACTTCTCAGTTTTCAATGTTTTTGTTATAGTTTCACCCCGCGCGAAAGAAATGGGTTCCTACGAATTTCACAAAACAAATCCGAAACCTAGCTAACAAAAACAAACAACCTAGGCTAAACAGACAAACTAATATAAACAGTACAACAATACAAAAATTAAAGCAAGATTTTAAGGCTAAGTTTAAAGTGAATAAAAAAATTTTGAACACAAAAAGACTATTAAACGACTATAACATAGTATGACAAACAAGTAAGACTACGAAAAAGTTCAAATAGAAGGCAGCCTGGTTAACACCGTCGATCCGCACAGTTGAGAAACACCATTGGCAGAGCCGTAAAGCTGAAACATACGGGGATTAGACAAACATATATGAAAATACTCGTACTTAAACTTGAGATTTCGTGCCAAGAATTTAGAGAAGATAAGCGCGAGACAGAAAAAAGAAAAACAGAAAGGAAATTCTACGTTTTTACAGAGATCACGTTTTTTACAGAAAAGACTAGAGATGCACTCCAAGGTTAAAGAAAACTACTGATTTACAAAAGACATGTGTACACCTTGAATATCCTTGTTTTACGAGCTGTATGATGCTAATTTCAAGATAGAAAAGAAAGGAAAGATTACAAAAGAGAAACGATAGTACACCGTCATGGCACTTGAGCGTTATCAGGTAGGTTTGATTAAAAATAGAAACTAACTCTAATCGTAGCATAATTATACAACGCATAAACATATTTCGTTGTGAAGTGTGGCTTGCCGAAACTTAATTACAAAAGATAACAAATTAACTGTACATGGAATAACTACGCAGACTAACACAATATTTTTGGATTTCTAAGCTTTTGGATTAACATTCGGCAAAAATAAGCAAAAGGACAAAAACGAAGTAAGTAAACAAAATGCCAAACTGGTAATGCCAAAGTATAGAATGCAAAATGTACCGGTAAACGAACAAAAATACTAACTAGCTTCAAAAATAATACTGGATTAACTATAGGGATACTACAAAAGTATTCGATAGATAGCAAGCCAAACTTCAATTAAATGTAAATTCTTCAATTAAACGTATCTGAGGCGTTTTAAGTAGTCACGTATTAATAAGCCTTTATTAAGTCCTTCTTTCTTTCTGGTTAACCATCATACGTACGGTTTGTACCGGTTAACTAATAGACTTTGCTTGCTTTTCGAATAATTCCAAGAATCCCAATAATTCCGATGAGAGAAACTAACCAAACTTACAGGTTAAGATAAAAAATGACGAAACGTCAGATTGCAACAAAATTCCGGTTAAATGATTGACAAAAATACAAAACAACAAAAAGAGACAGAGAAAGTTGAACGTTGAAGGAAAAAAGGAAGAAAGAAAAAGGAAAAATGAATGAAACAATGCTACGATCACGACAGAAACACGACGTAGAGACCTACGACATGCGCCTTTGTGTGGCAGCAACGCACTAACATGAAGATGGCCATACAAGCTGTTCGCACTTATGATATATGAGTACAGTGACCAGGTGTCCTATTCGAAGCATCCTCCTTTGCTCTGTTTACGTATTCCATACGTACATCCAGTATTATTATTGATTATTAGATCCTAAAGATCCAATTTACAGAATGGCGATGACAAAGCTCGTGGCTGGGAAATTATAACCAAGTCATTCTTATCCGAATCAAATGCATTCTTCGTATACGTATACTTATATGTTTTCAAATTTTCATCAATGCACTTTTCTATACTTTCAGCACATTTCACACAGCACACACAGCTCAAGCACGGAAAAAGGTCAAGATTGTCGATGAAAAAACTGGGGAGGGGCACGTTTCTTTCGGAAAATGGGCATAACTATACGAAAGCAGCATATTTAGTGCCTGTATGACTTTCTGTTTTCCTTAAAATTGACCAAAATTACCAGTTGGCTAATGTACGTATGTTTCCACGTTACAAAATTTGTCAAAACTCCATCTGAAAATGCATTTTTCCACGAAAACAAGACCAAAACGATATGAAAATGCTCTGAGTTTAATGCGTACGCGTGCATAAAAGTAACAATAGTTCTTTTTCAATCGACCCAAAAACACGAAAGAACTACGAAATTGGTTGAAAATGCCAAAAATGACACTGAGATCCCAAATAAAGAATCCAGATTTTATTACGTTTTACTAATTAATGGCTTATAAAGCTCTATGTATGTCGTGGTCTTTTTGCTTTTTGCCGGGAACTTAACCGAGAATTGGATGGCGATTAATGCAGGTTCTCCGAGAGGGTGCAACTCCCGATCTGTAGATCCCTAACTAATCCTAGCCTATTCAAACATGGGCCGAGGTTGGTGTAACAATGTGTTTATCAAATCAACTTACAATTTATGAGCAAATAATCAAATAGGCACAGCTAATATATAAAATATGGGTTAAGAACCCGACCGATCCTGACGTGAAACAATATCAACACTGATTACTTAGTCTAATTAGAAGTATGACTCATCACCTCAGACTGAAGTCACTACACAGAAGAAAGCGTTAGTTTGAACGACTGTTTAGAATCACAGACCTTAGTTGCTAGTTTTTCACAATTATATTATTTCAAAATACAGTTTCAATACTTTTGAGCAGTGAGATGATAGCAAAAAGAGAAGCACAAAACGTAAACGGCACAAACCAACGTCAGTCAGGCTCCTAGTTATTTTCAATCCTAGAACGCAACTTTTCGCATCAGAAAAATGGCCTAAGTCGTCTTCTAAGCAACAAAGGCACTTCGGTGTTTAACCGGCAGTTCCAGCATACCTTCTATGTTTTGTTCCTAAAAGGGATTTCTGATTTAAAAATCGTAGGAGAGGCACCCTCCTTAACAAGCAAATTCAGTGCGTAGCAATTAATATCTAAAACAACAATCATATCCACGAAATACGACTACAGATGCTAGCAGCAGAGTTAATCAACAAAAATGTTAAAAGCTATAAAAAGAGAAACGAGATTGAGGAGAAACTAAAACCAATTTGCCAGTATTTTCTAATGACTGCAACTGTAAATGTCCACGCTACTTACTCAATGATGTCAGGAATCAAAGTGTTGGTTGTATACATTACAAATAAATTGTTGAAATATTCTTGGAATTTGTGAGGCATGAAACATTTTGACTGTCCACGTTTCTCTAGGTATCAACGGTAGCCACGGCTCGAAAATCTGAATTACTATTGATACTTCAAAAAATTTAAAATTTTCAAAGACCTAATTTGAAATTCTGATTCCTACAAATCACGGCCCGGAAACATGGAAATAGTATGATATTTCTGTATATTACTGAAAAATTTGATAAACTGCTGAAACTTAATTTGGAAGGAGCAGTTTTGCCATTGGTGAGCTTTCTCTGGCGCACGCAAAAATGTCTCAACTTTGTTAGTAACCTTGAAATCTCAACTTTGAGGTGTACTTATTCAATAACTGTAAGACTTACTACTTTAATTTTAAAAACTCATTAAAATATACCGTTTGGACAATAAAATATGTAAAAATCAGCGACATCAAAGAAAAAATGACAAAACATGGACCCCCCCCCCCTTTAAAAGCAATGGGCACATTTTAAAAGCTGCGATTTGTAACACATTGCGTACTTATGACTTTTTATTTTTAATGAGAACAGTGGTATAACCAAACTTTACAGTGGATAATTCTAATTAGAATATTAAGACCAAAAGTCCATTATGCTGCCAGTTTAAGATTGATGGATCCCGACGATATAGATATTTAGTTAATTTCATAATTTAGTGCCCTTATTGACTGTTATATTGTGGCAAGATCGGAAGCATGACAAAGCGTTGTTGGCCAGCCGGTGTCAGCATGATTTAAAATCGGCTTACTGAAAAATTTGATAAACTACTGAAACTTAATTTGGGCCGGCAGGGCGGCAGTGGGCCGGCCGGCTGGTTTTCCTGTCACGGTCGGTCAGCCGGCCGAGTTCACCTCTTGGCCGGCCGGTCAACAAAGCTTACTTCATGCACCATTTAGTTGAAAAAATTTTGCAAAATGTGCCAAAATAGTTAGCAGGTCGGACAGAATTAACACAAACACAAACGGAGGGCCGACAGTGACCAGCTGGGCAACAGACAATAAAATGTAATTGAACTAAAGTTTTTCCTATGGTCTTGGTCAGCTCGTGACTAAGGAACCTCATCCATTTTGCAAACAATTTAATTTTTTGAAAGAGTATTTAAAAGGTTGATGCTGCTTAACAGTAATGCACGATTACAAGATACCTATATATGTGCGCAATATATACGAGGGGGTCTGCAGGTCGGAGTACCCCAGAAGTTGGAGAATTTTTTGAGATTTCAGAAACATGCAGGCATCTAAAGATACATATTTTCTGGTCTTTGTATGTTATAGTAAAACTAATTAAAGTATTAAAAATTAGTTAAATATCCATTAAATAAATATCGCTGAAAAGAAAGGAAGTATATATTTAAACATAAATTCTGTTTAGAAAATAACTGAGAACTACTAAATCCTCAAGAGATTATTGCGAATGAGCAGCGGGTGCGTGAGGGGCGGAGCCCCCAGAAGTTGGAGATTTTTCAGTTACCAATAAAATCCGCAATGAAAATGCTTAAAAAGATTAAATTGTCATGAGAACTGTTGGAATGAGAACACACTAAAATATTCACATAGTAAAGCTTTACCAATTGATGTGCGATTTACGAATTCAAAAAATATCAAATATGGATGCAGGTGGACGGTAACTCAACAAAAAACAAGAGACATGACCTTGCACCTTAGCATTCAAGGACAAAGTAGAAAACATCAGGGGTCTGGGGGTGAAGTTTTAATTTGAACTTAAGTGAACCGAAGAAATTTTAATAAAGAATACGGAAAAATAGCAACTGGAAACATTAAAGGATTTAACTTCTGCAAAAGTATTTTTTTCCTGAAATGACGTTGCTTATAGGTTAAAACTCCTGTTAAGATTCCGCTGCGTCCGAATAAGAAACTTTGCCTCCAGACGCACATCTGAACCCTGGAGCCGAACCGAGCTGAGCCTGGCTGAGCCGCGAGCCTAAATCCTCATCCCTAACTCAGACATTTTAAACCTTCTCGTGAAATATTTTGGATGCTTACAGAACTAATAGTGTACAACTACAAACTGCAAAGTTACCTTATAGGGCTTCTTGCTCAAACTATAACTATATCTATAACCTATAATCGGTCGAAAGTCCTACAAACCGTTCCGTACTGGGGACTAACGCATTGTCAGAAGCAAGACTACAGCCTACAATTCTTTTGCCAGAATGAGGCTCATTGATAACCAAGACTTTGCTAAAAACTTTGAACCTTGACTTTTAATCTCACAAAATTGCCATACGTGTACGAATGGGATATTTACAGCTTACAACAAGTAACATAGGGTATTGTATGATTTTCCTTTCACGTGTTATGACAGCTTTCATGCAAACATTGACTGCAAATGATTCCCGGTAATCCCAGCATTAGAATGACTTGGGCTTGGGCCGTACAATATCTTCCCATATTTAGCTAATCCCAACGCGTCAATAGATTAAAGCCCTTAAAGGATGCCGTTACCTTTCATTTAAAGTAAAGTGCATGCATAAGACAGCATGGAGTGCCACTCTATGACGCTGCACACAATAAAACTAAAGAAAAACAGAAATTTCAAATTTGGCTAATCTTCATTTTTCTCGGAAGTCACCTTCCGAAAAATTACTCTGCATTGTTTCACTCGCCGACGCTTACTCACAGCGCTCAAACATTTGGTCACCTCGAAATTTTCCCAGCTTTAGGTTTTCTACGTTACATGTCGGGGTCACCTTATGAGGACTATTTTGAATGACAAGCAAAGTTTTGCCAACGCAAGTGTCTTGTTTTGTGGACCAATGGGAAGTAAAAAATATGTGAAAATGAGAAAAATTGGAGATGTTCGAACATTGGCGACCCCCTTAACCGTTTATTTAATTCTGAAACTTCTTTTTCTATGGTGGCCATTCCATCAGATCCGAATAAACTCAAAAAGTTAAAATTCATCAGCCTTTCCATCAGATCAGAATAAAATCAAAAACCAAAAAAGTTATTACTTAAACTTCTTCCCTTCGGCAAATTTGATTTGTCTGGACCGTACCACCAGAATGGATGGGTATGAAATCGACTCTTACGAAATAGACCGCAATCCCCATTTTTATGCTTGCCTTGCCCATTTACCTTTCCCGAAGTGGCAACACTTGCTCAGAAATGGACCAAATCGGCTTAAAGTTGCAAAAGTAAGCACACAGCCAGAAACACTTAACATTCCTAGTCGAACATCTGAATTTCGTTACACCGATGCTGTTTGTTCATTGCTCTCAAATACGGTAATCTCGCACGTACGCGCAGGACAAGCAATATTCTGACCGACTAATGAAAAGGGAAGCTAACTTCAGATTACAGATATTTATAAGCCAGTGGTTACTTAACTAAGTTCTTTCCTAGCATCGTTTCTCCCATAATTGATTAATTTGTTTAATTTGGTTTTAAACACATTGAGAAAGGAAATGATCAATTTCTAGCTGCAACTCACTGTAATCACTGTAGCAGCTACAGGTTGACATTGAACATGATTAAGCCTTTGACTCAACAGAAGCTCTGTGGACTTGTACTTGGTTAGCAGTTCCAAAATGTTCTTGTTGATCCATGACAATAAAAACTGGCTCAGTCGAAGTGATTGCTGACTCATAAGTTTTTCAGCGTATATCAGCTGTCTCAATTAGTTTTAACGCTGACGCATTAGATGGCACTGCTAACGTGAGTATAAGTGTTGATCTGATTAGCCAATGTTTGGAAACCCCTATTTTTCGGATCACAAATGCTGTGCTGACACCTATTTCGCTACTTCTGTTATTCTGCTGTTCTGTTATTCTGCTTCTGCTACTTCTGTTAGAAAGAAAGAGCTTGTCAGAATAAAATTACAGATGAAATTTTTCAGGTGAAGTTTCGGTCGAATGGAGTAGTCCTGCTCCTGGTGGAGGTGGTGGTGGTGGTGGTGGGACTTGCATCTCTGGAACCGATTTTGTGAGGACTCCTTACGGCCTAATGCAAGTCAAAGACATTCATGTTGGAACAATGATATTGGCAATAGACCAGGCGAAGGGATTGAATTGGTCTCCGGTTGTGTTCCTGTTCCACGCTTCCAATTCTGTAAATCACCTTGGGCTGGAAATAACTCTGGGCTCTGGATCAAAACTTACTGTCACAAGGAAACATACGATGATCATATCATCTTTGTGCCAGATAGATGACTTGGATGTTTTGGACTCGGTGCTGGCTGAGGAGTTGCGGGAAGGAATGTGTCTGTTTCAAGTTTCCGATGGCCTTTCCGAAATTGGCGTTGAACGAATTGCTTCAATCCGGCAGCACTATACCAATGGAGTTTACAATCCGGTGACCCAGGCAGGAACGATTGTGGTAAACAATGTAACTGTGTCAGCCTATTCCTACATGGATCACCGAAAAGCGCATTCAAAGTTTGCCAATTTTTATAAAATCTCTAAAGCTTCACAGAAAGCTTTGCAGGATTACGTTCAGAGTCCGAATTTCGACTTGGAACAGGATTGGAATGATTTAATGAAATTTTGACATTGGCATTGATATTCTTACAATATACATAGTACTATATGTATACACTGAATCCTGGACTTGAACTGGGTTGTTCCAGTAGAGTTAGCAAATGATCAATACTGATGCGATTTTTGACATTTTGATGTTGCAATGTTTAATCTTTTATAAATGTTAACAGCTAGTAAATAGTTAGCTATTAACAACCACGTGGTTAGTGAGTAACTTCGAGCCGAGCGAAAATTACAGGTGTCACAAAGTGTTTCAAAGAAACTGTATGACATCGAGTTTACCTAACATGGACAACTTAGCTCCGACTTCTATTCACATCTGACATTGATGTTTGCCATGCTAATCTCTGAAAGTGTAAACACTGACTATTCTGCTTTTTCGCGGCAGCCGCAGCCGCCGCGAATACACTATATTCAGAAACTGATCCAGAAGCTCAAAATGTGTGTAAAAGTCAGTTAACATGATGTGTAAATTATACTAAGCTGAACTGGAGACAGTGGCAGGCGAAGTAGCAATGAAGTAGCAAACAACTCTGGCTATGCGGAACCTGGCTGAACGATGATGCAATAAAATCTATTTAAAATCTTCAATGTTCAGCATTAATCGTGCGTTGTTAGCAAACCAAAGCACACTCAAAACACTCATAAACGTTATTCTGCAGTCGCTTTTTAGTGTTTTGGTAAACAGTGACAAAGTTGGTCCTCCCAAATAACCATTTTTGATTTAGGTCTTGGACTGTTCAGGCGGTTGGCCCAAAGTTGGTCGGTCCAAATGGCCGTTTCCGGAACAATTTCAAGTCACAGCTCTATAGGATATAGTAAAAAATGTTGTTTTGGGACATCTAGTGGGTCGCATAGAAGGGTTATCGGGGTTGCCGCATGGTGAGCATAGTCGCAGTGTGGGGCGCACTGTTATGCAGCAACCACAAAACCCTGGCTGTTGGCTTACTGTAAACGGTAAACATGTTAAATTGATTGTGTAGATAGCTCAGAATATGGCAAATTAGCGTAGCAACATTGTCATTATAGTTTGCATTATACCAAAGCCGGAGGGGTTAGAGCAGTATGCCCAATATTATTATGAAGCGCAAATGCCCTTGTACATCTAGTCCATTTAGATCGAGGTCTTTCCAGTAGTGTGGCCCGACAAATTTCGTCTAATTAAATTTCGGAACTTGGTCGGACCCCAACTTCCACAAATTTCATAGTTTCAAGAAATTTGCAAGGAAGTAGGGGGGTCACGATAATGCATGTTCTAGGACAGATTTGAACGCTCTTCAACATAGACTATTAAAATCCTATATAGGTCATATCGGTAGCCCACGCAGTGGGTTTTTTCCGCTTAACTATACTCGGAGGAGAGCGCAAACTACCAACTTTAGCGTAGATATTGTAACCGCAACGATGTCAAATTAGTCGTTGTGTGACAAAAACTGAAGCGATAGATCTAATTTGAGAACTTTTAGTGTTTAAGCATAGTTATTAGTTCTTCTTAAGCTAAGTTTTGTGTATGTATAAGATACCGCGTGCATCTATATAGATGCATCGATGCAATAGTACCGTGCTGAAATTTAAAAGTATGGGTTGGCATCATAGTTATTATAACTGAAAAAACCGAATTCAGCCGGCTATGTTTTCATATGTATAATCTGCGGAAGCTCGCTATAATCGTGTACTCAAAATCTTTTGATAGATACACTAAGTAACAAATTGTGGGAGAGTCGCATCGATGCCAAAACTTTAAAAAAATCAAGAATTTTGGGAATTTTAAGCAAATTTACACAACTTGCACAATTCACAAAACAACAATTTACAACAATTCACAAATTGTAGCCCTTTTAAATCGTATATAAAACAAAGTTTCAGCAATTTTCAGGAAACGTTTTCAAAACTTGTCCAAATTCACAAAATTTTCAGCAAAAAATGTGCATTTATTTCTTGTTTAATTTACCTTATTGCGGTGTCCGTTGCCCCTGAATTTCGATCTTTTACCCCCCCCCAAGAGTTTTGGCCAAAAATTGCATAAAATCGAAAATTTAGAGGGCGACCCCCACCCTCCAGATTTTTTGCCCAGCCACACCTGATCATGACAGTGAATGTTAACTGTATCATTTCAGGAATCAATACCTTTAACTGCAGAGCAGGTTTTGCTTTCATGTACGTATAGTCAAGCGAGAAAAACCCACTTTTTCTTTCTTGGACCAGAACTTTCGACTGTTTTGGGCTAGCACGACTTTGATACAATATTTAATTAGGGTTTGCTCTAAGCTTTCGAATGAGGTATAATTTGCCTCTCTAGGCCCTGTCGTTATGGAGAAATTAAAGTTTTCCGTGTCGGGAAAAAACCCAATGCGGGAAAAACCCACCGGCGGGAAAAAACCCACCCGCATTTTTTGCTGGAAGGGTGCCAGAACAATATTGACGGTGCCATTCGATAGAGCGTGTTGTTTTTAGTAGGTCTACATCTAAAAATGCCAACATTTTTGAAAACTTTCAGGAAAATTGAATTTTGAAAATTTTGTATGTTTAACACGTAAACATAGGCAAAATTTGGAAAAACTGTTTATTTTCGCCAATTTCAGCATCCTATAGTGTAGAAAATGCGTTTTTCTTTTAGAGCCAAACTAGACCCATTTTACTGCAAAAATAAGCAGTTTTGGTCAGAATTGAAATTTTGGCTTAATTGGCGCAGATTTCGACCCCCTGGAGTACCCACAACAGAACAAACCCAGGTAAAACCTATACCAGTTTAATCTATATGCTCTATTAAACTCTATGTATTAGTTTGACCTTTCCTGCTAACGGTTAGAAAAATATTCAATTTTGATAAGTGGGTTTTTCCCCGCCGATGGGTTTTTTCCCGCCAACTCTAGGTCACCCACAGGTCGCACCGGAGGGGTTAGAGCAGTGTGGCATATATAATCATCATCATCACACACACACACACACACACACACACACACACACACACACACACACACACACACACACACACACACACACACACACACACACACACACACACACACACACACACACACACACACACACACACACACACACACACACACACACACACACACACACACACACACACACACACACACACACACACACACACACACACACACACACACACACACACACACACACACACACACACACACACACACACACACACACACACACACACACACACACACACACACACACACACACACACACACACACACACACACACACACACACACACACACACACACACACACACACACACACACACACACACACACACACACACACACACACACACACACACACACACACACACACACACACACACACACACACACACACACACACACACACACACACACACACACACACACACACACACACACACACGCACGCACGCACGCAAACACACACACATATATATGTAGTGGATTTGGTTAAAAGTAAAAGGTTTAAAGAGTCCGCCAACGATTAACTTTAATTTATGGGCAACTGTAGCTGAGACTGAGAGGTACTATGAAACACTACAGCCAGGTGAACGCGAGATGCCAAGGCAACTCTTATACCCGTCGAATCAAGCAGCCTGGTTTAGTGCGTGCCCGATCCGGATGGTCCACCTTATGGGATCGTAAATGCTTCACGGGTCTTACTGTAACAAGTCGGTTCGAATCCCGGGTTTCTCTTCGCTCTGCGCTCGAGAAACCAATAGATGTGAAGATGTATACCACAAGTCCGCCAGTACTCGCTTCAGACCGCAAGTCCACCAATGCTCAACTCTTACCTGGTAAAGCTCAAGTTTTCCGAACTAACTAATCAGCTAAGTCTAGAGAAAATCAGATGTACAAACTACTAATTTAATGAACAAGAGATTATACGCAAACGAGGAAATTTAGGATAAAGACAGATAGAGTTTAAAGAAATGATAAAAGAGGTACGAATAATCAATTGCAAATGATAAAGACAGCAACACAAATGTAATAGTAGAAGACAGTCAAGACTTTATTGCAAAGAGCCAAACTTTGCTGGTTCCAGCCGGCACCAGTCAATCACCTTATGATTAAATAGGTTTCATCCCCCCACAATTGTACACTGTACTTATCCGAGTTTTTCAAGGAGTTGGCCGTACATGAGGGGAAACCCTTGTGTATGGAGCCAACGGGTGACTACGATGCGATTAAAGCAGCGCAGTCACTTCTGCTCCGGCAGTAGCCTTGCCTTCGCCTCGGGTAATTGCTGTATGCAATTATTCAACGCCAGACCATGGACCCTGAGCAAAATTTTGGTCTGGCGTTACCCCTCCTCGCGAAAGCATCTGGGGTGTGGCACCAAGGGAAAAAAAAGACAGTCAAGACAAATTCAAAGACAGACAAGTAAACAAGCAAACCAATTCACACTCTTACAGCTTATCTAGGCTTGTACCTTCACCAGAAAGAGATTAATTTAAGTTATGTTATATGATTAAATCAGGTCCCTAATCACCAGTCTTTTTATATATAAATCCAAATTTGCAAAGAAATTAAGTTAAGTTTAAGTTAACCTGAAACCTACGAAATTTCGAATGAATTAATAATATATCGCAGATTTGGTGCAGTTTCTACGCTATCGAATCACTATATTCTGCCTACCGAACCTAAGATTCGAGGGGGTTTACCTATATGCGAACTGTGTCTTATATGCTGTTCAAAGTTATAGAACAGTCAATATCGCACAGATTTCCCACTTTTACCCTTTACCACCTCTTCTCCTGAGGCGCGGAACGCTGGGTACCTTTCATGGCCCAGGCAGGTAGCAGGAAATCACCGGTAATGGATAGAACCTGAATCAAATTGGTTAAAACCTTAGTTAAAAGGTCTTAACCGTTTGAAATTTCCTGGGTCCAGGAAGTCTCCCTAAGAAGCCAATTAGAAAGTTTGAGAAGTTTGTGAAACTTTATAAAAGTGTGGAAGTGCGTTCGGTGGTTTAGAATTATGAAAGCTTTGGGTTTAAAGCTAAACTGTGGACTTTTGGGAGAGTTCCCAAAAGTCCAGGCTTCTCAGTGGACTTCCTTTCGGAAATCCACGCGACCCAGGTAATATCCAACGGATATTACATATATCAGAATCATTTACAAGCAATACTAAATTAAATTAGATTAACGGAGTTCACTCAGGGGAGTATTTTAATAAAGGACCTCTGGGTCCTTTTAATGTCTCAGAAGCGATTTCTAGAAAAAGAGGGAGATCGCTTAAAAACTAGTGTAAGAAAAAAGAAGAAAAGGAACCTAAAGTTCGTCTGTTTAAAGACTACAGCTCCTACGTATATGTGCATTAGCACTGTGTTCTCCCTAAAGCATTCACATATGGAGTGGGTAGAAGAGAGGGGAGAAATAATAGAGACATTCAGTGTGCAGTAGCTAGACATAAGGCAGAAGGTATACTGCACAAGTCTTACTGTTTTTGTTATTTTAAGGTTCCCGGAAATCTTACCTGACGCTGGTAATAATGAATGTCCTTCGGATACACCGTTTCTATCTAACCAAGCCTTTGAGGTCAGATGGGCCGGACGGAGGGGCGGCTGCGCTGGGTGCTCGTGCCTTCTTGGCCACCTTTACGGTCATCGGGTTGTATATCCTTATTTTTTGCGTGTTAAGTGCAAGATTTCCTTCACATAGTACGTAGCTACCCACAATGCTTCTAGTCGTATAAACTTAGGACTAGTGCTGTCGTCCGGTAGCGTGTATTGCTTATATTTTGTTTTTCACTTTTTTACTTTTCGTAATACTTTTGGTTCATTTTTGCTAATCATTCATCTGAATTGCTTGAAAGCTTACTTTTGTGGATTTTTTGAAAGCAGTTGTTTTGTCATTTTTCTAATCGGAAGTTCATTTAAAAGCAAGCAATTTATTAGTTAGTTAGTTGTTATTCTGAGGAAGAAGAAGTATCTTTTTTACGAGGCTTAGTCTATACGTGCATTCTTGAAACGCCTCATTATTTTGTTTTGTTTCAAGGAAGAATCTTGCGTTATTAATTCGGAATTAGCTTGCTTTATTGCTATTATTAGTCTCTTGTGCTTACGAATTGCGTGAAGTCACCTTTTGTATTGTTAGTCAGTCTAGAATTTTGTTGTTAATCAGAATTACTGTTTTTCGATTCTTTAATAATTTGGCATTTACGTATTCTACTTCATTACATTGCATTTTGAATTTTGGAGTTTTGTATTCTGAATTTAGTATTTGTTGTTAACAGTATTAGTATGTATATACAGCAAAAAGCCCAAAAAGAAAATGTTGTAGATAGAGACGCAGAGAAAATTAAGGCATCTAAAAAGAGGCAAACGAGTACTATATATATATGTATATATATATATATATATATGTGTGTTATATGTATATATATATATATATATATATATATATATATATAATTAAAGGACCAATAAAAACAAGATGCCAGCGTCTATATATAAGGGTGTATTCGTACCTAGGAGTTTTCTTTGTTTTTGTTTTTTCTTCCTTTGTACTCTATTGCGCAAGCTAATTCTACAGTTTCTACTAATCGAGTTAATCAGTTATAAAGCTTCTTTATTCTTAATTATGTTATGTTTTTCTTGTAACTTATATTAACTTGTATTTTTCTCTGTAGTTTATATTTGCTTTGCATTTTTGGCAGTAGATTAGAACAGTATTCTTACTCTTAATCTTATTTTTAACACCTAATTCAGCTCAAGCCATAACAGGTGTTCAAAGATGTTATCTTTTGTATCTTTTCCTTTCACTTCTATCCTGAATTTAGCTTTTAAAAGCTCGAACTTAAAAAAGGTACGCAAGATGTATTTATGTGTTTGATGTAATTAAGTACTTTTTTGGAGTGAAGCTTTAGTAGTTTGTAAAAACGTGATTCTGTAGAACTTTAGAAATTATTTTCTTTCCGCTTTTCTATCTCTATCTTTTCTCTTTTTCTATTGAATCTTTGCTTCAAAATCTTTGAATCTCTTAGTGGATCTTACGAGTAATTGTGGTTGTGAATGCTTTATTTTTCAGCTGTGCAGCTCTATTCTATCTCTACGGTGCATTCCAACGGTGGTATTTGCTCAACAGTAGTCAAAGCCTAACAACTGCCGTTACATATAAAGAGCCATTAACTAAACTGCCATTATAATTTTGCATTTTGAATTTTTGTCTTTAATTGTTGTACTTTATTTTGTGCCTTTATGTAGTTGGTTATTTTCTCTTTTTTGTCTATAGTTAGTTATTTTCTCTTTTCTGTGTATCTTTCTGTGTTTAGTTTAGATTTTCTATAGGATATGGAATTATTTTTGGTTTTGTCAGGAAATCTGTGTTGTTTTTGTGTTTGTATTCGTAGGTACTCATATTTTTTGCCGGGGATGAATCGTTCATTAATCATTTGAAATATTATTTGTAGTTGTACTTGTGGTTTAGTTGTGTGAGTTTAGGATTACTTTAAAAATTGCTATCTTTCGGACAAATTAAATTCTTGAATTTTTCTTACTTTGGAGTTTGAGTTAGGTTTATTTTGGGTTTAACTTTGGATGGTTGAGCTGAAATTTGCTTTCTTTTAAACTACCATCTCGGTGATGCAATTCATTGATGCTAAGGGCATTTATGCCAAGGGCCAAGAGTTGAGTTAGAATGGATTGTACTGACACGGTAGTTTCTGTTCTTCTCATTACATCTGTGCTAAATCTATCTGTTGAATCTATGAATCTGTAGTTAATCTTTTCTTTAGTTGTTCTTTTCTTTGTACTGTACTGCAATTTTTTACTGTTAGCGTAGGCTACATTTATTCTATAAGATGCACAGTTTACTGCCATGTAATAAGATCCATATAACAGATTGTGTTGTATGTCGTATTTAATCTTTTGTACTGTGTACAGATAAATCTTGTAGTATTTAATCTTTTGAACTGTTGTAAAGGTAAAATTGTTTTTGAGCTGTGTGTAGGATAAACTGTCATATATTACTCTTGTAAAGCAGTAAATTTTTCTGTACTGTCAGGCCTGTAACTGTAAGTGTGAACGATTTGTGTGTATTGTGGTTTGTGTGATTGTGTGGTTTTCTTTAATAGTGGCTATTAGGGTACTTACTGTTCAACTGTGGGATCTTAATCTTAATGTACTTACGTTTTTATCTTTTCTAAATTAGTATTACAGTTAGTCTAAAATGCTAGCAAGTTTACGTGCAATGGGAGACATCTAACCCTATCTTTTGTACTCGATTGTATTTGACTACCAATTGCTACCAACCTTTCTATTCTTTTTTAAACTTTATTCTACTTGGCGTAAGTCTAGCTTTGGCTTACAATCTGAAAGTTTCTTTTGTTAACATGGGTAGTAAATGCGCCAGGACTTCTATTATGGTCGCTTACTGGTCGCCCATGCTTGAAAGTCATTTCTTGGAATTATTACCATCTTAACTTAATCTCCGAATTACGGTAGCATTCTCGTTATCTTGGAATTTTATCAGGCGCTAAAATTATTTCCAGGGGAATGATGTTAAAAACCTACTTTACTAACCGTAATCCACCCTAAATTACTCTATTTGTGTTCAACGAATGATCAACCTAACCAACTCAAACAGCAACCATTTGGTTATATATAAGTTAGCTTAGATGCATAATTAGTCAGTCTTGGTGTAACACTTGTATACGACGGTCGGGCCCATTGCCCAATTATTGTGTCATTTATTGGCGTGCCTATTTGCCTTTAATAAATACCGTAAGTTCTCACCATTAAATATCATGCCTCCATTTCTTTACTATTAGGGAATCTTAGTTAGGGATTTACTTTTATTCGATTGGGTTGCACCCTAGGTTAGGCTAGCGTAGAACCTGCATCGTTTCGCCATCTAAGTACCGGTTTGGTACAGTAAACCGGTAGTTAACACTTGTAATTCGAAAACTGGAGAAGTTTTATGAAATGCGCACTGGACTTAACTATGGAATCATTTCCACAGCTAGAACACTTGAGATGCGGATTCCGCAACTCGAGAAGTTCCGTTCTCGAGAACTGGTCCCAGGTTTTTAAGGTGGTGATTCTGTTTGGGCATGTTTTGTTGATTGACGGTCCAAATCAAGACGAAATTTGATGTAACTTTCCAAAAAAGTTCTTGTAGTTTTCTAACACCCTCTGCGCAATATCGCTTCAAAGATTCGACGTCTCCGTTCGGGGCAGTTATTCTGATTTCTGACAATTTTGCGGTAGCTGCACAGGAATGAGCATATTCATTCCGAAGATCTTGTTATGTTCTACTATTTTGCGTTTTGCAGAAACTTTCTAGGTTTTCCTTATCGTGAGATATTACCAATTTTCTTATTTTGGCGTCCAAAACTTGTCATTTTTGCAGAAATCAAATAATCAATCGTTACTTGAGCTGTGCAAACAGCAAAATTAAACTAAAGGCGCCAATTTGAAGGTCTCACAAATGCCAGTTATCTGAGGCATGATCAACTTCGAACTGCTATCCCATAGCCTGCTATCATAAAAAGTAGCTTTTGCATAAACGCGACCAAATTTTTTCCAGCGATTTTGGAGCATTCACTATGCATGAAAACATTCACTTATATAATTAGGTTTGATGGTATTGGTATAGATGTGAGGGGGTATCGTTTGCAGTTTAAGACGCAGTGCTCTTGCTTGCGATTGTAATTCCTAATTTGAAACGTAACCCACATGCAAAACTTTGTTAGACAAACTAGATGAAATTTGGTTTAGCTCATTCCCTGCTATTGGTCATGTAAATTAGACATTTATGTCAAAATCAAGCACGTGGACAAACTTAACACAAGAGACATTTAGTTTGAGGAAGTGAAAAGCTTCAGAAAAAGTAGGACAGCATCTGTGAAAAATAATGGAATCGGAATTGTAACAAAGATTAAGAGTGGAGCAGGAGCGACAGCTTGGATTTGTATATGGATAATGTGTGGAATTCTGCATAACAATGTAATATTTACCAAACACGTAATCGGCTGACCAGTGGACACTTGTTATTGCAATTTGTTGTTTGTGAAAAATGGAAGACGTAAAAGTAGCCGAAAAATAAGTTGAAATTACACGTAAAACAAGTTGAAATCAATTACCTAACAGTTCGGCCCGTAGAAATTTGCGGCCCCGGGCCGGCCCACGTGGCCCAGCCAGCTACGGCCCGCGGGCCGGCCCGGCCCGCAAAATTTTCTTATTTTCCAACACTAGTTAGCTTGCTCTAGCAAAAGTTTATCCTTATGAAATTCCCAGTTAATGCCTCAGCATACCCATAGCCCCGTTTCTGCTTTCCTGTTTGGCAAAGGGTGCTCATCAATGAATTGTTGAGCCATGCTTAAATCTACATAATTTTGCGCGGGAGAAGCTATTTCGATTGAGAAGCTTAATGTGACCGATGTCAAAATGATGCCGTGTCTTAGCTGTTTTGCTATAGTGCAGCGATCATTTGTATGCGGAAACAATATTTAACATATAATTTTTAATATCCAATTATACATGGAAATACAATGTAAAAACATAAATGGAAATTTATATTGTTGTGTTTAGTACATGCTACAGACTCATTTCCCTGGGCGAGCACAGGGGCTGGTTTGACAGTACTTCTTGGCATCTGTATCGCCGCTCACAGCTTCATAGCAGCACGCCTTTCCTGCCTCGCAGTCGCTGTCACTGGCACATTGATCTGGGTCTGGGACGCAGGAGTTCTGATCATTCATATAGCCGGCATCGCATCAACAGTAGCTGTAGTCAGCCTCAAAAGAATATCCACAAACTGCATTCTTTCCACCCCACTCCGCACAACCTCTATCTTCGTTCCATTCATCTGCCACGCAGATTACAATAGCAGCCGCAGCTACAACACTGTACCACAACTTCATGATAGAGCAAACAAATTGAACCGAATGCAAAAACTTCTGAAAAATACTGAAAAAGCTAAGCCAACTGAACTGAACTAAAACTTTCGGAGATTTATATTTTGCGGATTCAGCAAAAGTGGAATGTTTTTAATGTATTTGGACTATTCTTCTTCGGTTACCAGTTATCTAATGTTCACAGTCGCGTGGTACCAAGTAAAAATATGTGAACCAGCAAATGTAAAATTTCGAATGAATTTGTCAGGTAAAATGCAATAAAAGCATTACGTTGAAGCTTTAAATCAAAATAGCTTTTGAGCCTTTGAATTCCACAAATCTAGGCTGCTGATTTTGATGTGGTTTTCCCTCGTGATCAATCCGTCACTTGCATATTTTTTGATAATACCAGATAGCAAAGATATATTTGCACTGCATAGATAGAATATAAGATACAATATAGATAGAATGAAGTGAGCCAGTAAATGTTATCACAAAAATTTGCAGAAATTGGAGTTCCTAGTTAAAAAGTTCACTTATCTAATATAATTTATTTATCTAACTTGTTAGTTGAGATTGAGTGCTTCAAAAATAAATCTGGCATCAACTATTACTTGCTTATTAGTTTATGTAGTAATACAAGTTTGTGAGCAAGCATTCTGTAGTTTTCTACCTTAGCTCTGAAAAGAATGCACCAAATTAACAAATGAAAGCAGACTGCAACAACAAATAAAAGGCTCATAACTTTGTGTTGGCCCATAGATTATAACACTTGCATGTTCATTGTCTTTATGGACTTTATGGACACTTCTTGTAATGCGTCTGTCAAAACAACTTTGGCACACTGTGCCTTGAAACTACGCAAACTTACCTTAGTTTTAGAAAACTCTAAGAATAAATTTTCAGTTTTACGCAAAATTGAAACTTTACATCAAAATTTGTGCAAATAAAAACCTATCAGTTCTAAGTTATCGTGGAAAATATTTGCTTATACGTGAAAGCTACTTTTTCTAAAGATTTATACGTCAATGTAGAAAGCAGGCTCTAATAAGAGTAGAATTATTTTTCCTTTTACTTATTCACGTACTTTTCAAAAATTATACGTGGAAGCAAAACATGAACCAGAAAGTGAAATATTTACGTAGTGTTTCCTGCTTGTGTGTATACAAGTTTTTACGCAGAAATGAGAAGCTGTGATGACCGCTATATCATTCATAATGACAATATAAATATTCCACAGTGTGTAAGGTGTTAGTTTTTATGTGTATACGCAAGCCACGGCCATGTGAAGCTGTGATAGCGCTGCATTCAAAATTCCTGAGAGTGCGCTATTCTGTGCTGTTTAATGCTGAAATGCTTTTAAATATGTCATACTGTTTTCAGGAAATAGAGGCCGCCGAACATAAAGGACTGATTACTGACATTTGGTTATTTGCAGACTTTTGAGGTTTTCTTTAAAATATATCTTTCGCAACATTTGTGGCTGAACCATGACATTCCTCCCTCAAAATTCAAGTAAAATTCACGTAAATATAGGGACAGTCTTTCATAAAGAAGACTCTGCAGTATAGTGCCTAGACGAAAAAGTAGCAACTGTCGTATACAAGGTGTCTGCCTAGTCTGTATTAAGAAACGGAGCAAACAATAAGTTATTTGGTGGGGGCAGACAAGGTTTACAAAATCTACCACATCGGATATGTTAAATTTTAATTTGTTTCTTTCATCCTTTCTTATTTCAGTTGTTGTAGTTTGATTAGACAACTGTCTATAAATCTAAAATTTTCATCAAGTTTTAGATAAGCTAATGGAAAAACTATGCACATGTTATAAACACAAAGAGCAAATGTCGATTTGAAGTTTTCTAAAATCTCAGAAACTGAAGACTCATTTCAGCAGTCCCTTGTAAACAATTGACTGCGTTGATAACCTTGAATATGCAGCTGTTTAGAGGTTAAGCAAAGATAATATCAAGTTCCAATATTTTTGCGTTTAATATAGATATGTTCGCTAGTATATAGTGGCATGTATACTATAGTAGTTAGTTGCTACTTGAGTAAATTCTGAATGGCCTTCAAATAACAGACCAGTGTTCAGCATTTAAAGTCCACCTAATCCAAATTGCTTCTTATATTATACCTATCTTGTTTCGAAAATAATAGAAGCTCTGACAAAGCAGAGAAATTTTACGTATAAATTTAAACGTTATCACACTTCTGAGTATTTAATATTCCAAATCACTTTCATTCGTTAAATTAAGTTGTCCTAAAAATTGAGTTGCTGAAAGAATGGACATATTAACTTTAGGAATTGAATTGACAAAACCAGTGGCCTGCAGAAGTAGCTAAGTGTTGCAACAAATTTATGCATTTTTTTGGAACTGGCCGCAAAACTGGTATAAAAATGTTGCTCCATATTTTGTCCCAGTACAAATGGAAGCATTAAAATTTCCAGCTATCTTGAGGAATGTGTTAATGCCATCGAATCAGATTAAACCATGCTTTTACGTGAACGTCATGGATACATAATGCCAGTATGCTATTCACTTATGTCTAAACTTCCTAAATTTGAAATTTTGAATCCATTCGTTTCGAAACTGAGGACAACGTAATTCACCACATTAAATGTTGGACAGTGTGGGTATATATGTATTTCCAACTTAAACCACATATAGAATGTTTCATTTGTAAGTCCGCTGGAAAATTATATATAAGCAGAAGTCTGGATTCAAGGAATTTTAATGAACAAACCAGCATTCAGGGAGGATTTGCAGGCGTTGCGGGAGAGCAGATGGGAGCTGGAATGGGCATTGGACTCAACAAATTTGTTTGTATACAATTTCAGTTTTACTAGACACAAACCCCTTAAAAATCTATAGCACACAGTCTATATAATGCTTTACTTTTATAGATGCATAGGGAAAAGTATATACACTGGACACAGGCGATAAATTCAGGCGAACGTTTACTACTGTCCCAGTCTTTAGTTTCAATATTTCCGCGAATTTTAGAATGTAGCAGTTTTATAAGCAGAGTCCACGTAAAATTTTCTATGAATATCCATTTCATTTAAACTGGCACCATTTCCTGTTTACGTATAATTTCCAATATCTCCGTATAATATTTCGTAAACAGAGAAAATCGTGTAGATTATTTTCTGAGTATTCGTAGAAATTGCTTTTACCGTAGAAATTTTCTTAAATGCACAGATGAAAGTAAATTCTAAGGAGAAAAATGTATAGGTAAACATTACTACGCAAAATTTTACGTATTGCTAGTTTTTATACTCAAACGCTAAATTCTTGCAGTCAAACGGAACCAAAATTCTGCGTAGTTTAAAGGCACAGTGTGCCAAAGTTGTTTTGACAGACGCATAAGACGTTAGAAGACTTGCTACAATCAGGTCAAGTGTGAGTAAAACTCAGAGCCAAGCTTTGACGCCTCATAGCGTATTACTGTTTCATACGCTTCTCCAACAGAATATTCAAAAGATCCACACGGTCTATTCCAATTTTCCATATCATACAAACCCTAACCACCAGTGTCTTTATCCAGCTACCATTACCACCAAGCTATTGCTTTCAGTTTCATTTCGGCTCAGTCGAAATAACTTATATAATTAATTAATTTAGCAATTTCAGGCGCACTTTGATTGATCAAAACCTAGCTAACTAAAGCTTTAATCTTCAAATAATACCATACCTTATACTAAAACCAATTTGTATTCGTTATCAAAGCAGCTACAGCCACAAAACCGGCTCTCTAACCGATGGTTGATTTGACATCTATTTAAGGGACACCTTCAGCTTGCCTAGCTCAGTTCGCTTTCTTGAAGTGCTCCAGTAATGAAGTGGTTACTTGTCAGCTTTCTGGTGGCTTCTGCCATCCTGGTGATTTGCTATGCCGACGAGTGTGAAGAAGACAGCGACTGTGTGGGGTGGGGTGGTGAGAATGCCCACTGTCAATGGTCCTATGGAATCGGTCGCCGTTGTCAGTGCCCTCAGGCTCACAGACATGAAGAGGGCCAGTGCGTCCGTGATCCCGACCAGTGCCTGAGCGACGACGATTGTGCAGCTGGCGAAACCTGCTGCGCAGAAGCGGTCTGCGATAAACCGGTTGTGTTAAAGTACTGTAAGCCTCAACCAGCCTTATGTGGTGGGCCTTGCAAATGAACAATAGTAGTACACACGTTTATTTTGATTTATTCATTAAACTGGGATTATTAATTGCATACTTTGCTAGAGTGAATTTGAGATATACAATGCAGTGTTTTATGAGTTTCTGGCAGCTGACCCACGGTCTAGCACAAATATTTGTATTCAACAGTGCAATTTGAACAGAACAGCAAACGTTCACAAAACAAGTCCAAGACTAAATGTGAAATAAATGTGAATCAAAATATATAAAGCAAACCCGTTTCCATCTTCTTTGCAATGCATCAGATAAATGTTTTGCAATTTTCTAGCTCAGATTGCCTTTAGACCCTGAAAAATATTGCTGGCTTGACGCCGAACCTCTAGCCAAGAATTCCAACGGTTGGCTGCCAACCGGCGACTGGCCAGTGACGTTTTTGCGGCTTTTTGCGTTTTTTTGGTTCAACCCGGCCGTTTTAGAACATTCAATGTATCTAAGCAAACCAGAGCTGTTGCGGGTCAACTAATCACTGGTGGGCAAAAACAAGCTTGGTTCGAAGTACTGAGCTAGCAGTAGCTTGTCAACGTTGGAAAAGCGGCAAAGACCAATAGATTTTGAAAACCGAAAAATGCTAATAAAAATACAAACCATAACCGATTTGCTTCGTTCTTGAGCCAGTCTGCCTGTTTACAGGTGGAAAATGTTCCTGAAAGAAAGGATTTTTAACGTGCATATTCCGGAGAAAAACCTCGATAAACCGATATATTTAAATATTTGAAATTTTTCAAAATTTTCAATTTTATAAAAAGTTTCCTTTCATCTTGACGATTCAGAAAATATATAATGTTATGGGTCTCTGAGGGCTATTAAATGCAATATAAGTGATCACAATTTTGTAACATATTTTGTGTCAGACTTTAGTATTTGTAATGGAATTAGTTAAACAAAAAGTCAAGTTTTGAAGAATTAATTCAAAAAGAAGGATTTGATCAATCATCATCCGAAAATGCCAAAGAAGACCTCAGAAAATGGCCCAAGTTGAAGATTTTTTATTTTTGTATCTTGTATGAATGAACGTCCAAGCTGTACTTGTACCTATGTATAACTAAGAACCGGGTTGCCAATCTCTAAAATACAATTAATTCCTCATAAAACAAAAGGGAAGATTAGTTAAATTCACATTACAGGGTCAGGACTGCTAATACTGAAAAGAACAATATTACAAATTGATACACATACAAGAATAAAAATGCTCCGGTGGAGCATGAAAAATGCAATATGGGTGACATTAGGTTGTAAATGGACAGAGGACTAGGTTTTAAAACGTTAATATGGGAGGGGCAGGTTGTAAATGTCAGGGGACTAGGTTAAAAGCGCACTAATGTGGACCAGCTTCACTGAACAACCCATATTCGCGAAAACTGTCCAGAGTTTCTATCGGCTGCTGCTTGCTGTTGATATTGGCAGTTCTTCGGAAAATTGTACGATTTTTCAGCATGGCATGCAAGTATATATGGTCGTTCTCCTTATTATACAACTTAATAATACACGTACATAATATCAACTGCTTTTCGCATCAACTTAATACAAGATTCTGCGCTGACACCGCAGAAAAAACACCTTGAACACCTTTCTATCAGAACTGCATTGTTTATTTGGAATAAGCTTTAATATTTGAAAATCGTCCCGCTTGCTTTGAAAGCTGAAGAATGCACATCTTACTCGTATGTCATGTGGAGTGGAGCATGAGTGACCGCGAATATGGGTTGTTCAGCGAAGCTTGTCCATATTAGTGCGCTTTCAACCTAGTCCTCCTGGCATTAACAACCTGCCTCTCCCATATTAACGTTTTAAAACCTAGTCCTCTGTCCATTTACAACCTAATGTCACCCACATTGCATTTTTCATGCTCCACCGGAGCATTTTTATTCTTGTCCTATTTCATTTTAAGGTTCTCAGTATAAAGCAAAAACGTTAAAGCTGTGTGAAAGAAACTTTAAAAATTCCTCCAATCATTAATCGTCAACCGAAAGTACAGAACAAAGAAGCTTGAAAAGTTCCAAATTCTTCCTTTTTCCCTATTTTGACAGAAATCCAACATCCAGTACCGATGGCTGCAATAGTTTTAGTTATACACTGTATATAGCATATAGCACTCTACTGCAGCGCAATCAAATGCAAACTTTAAATGCAAATGCAAAATCATAAAACACGATTTGCAATGCTCTTCCGTACTTGTATACGAAATTTCGGACGATTGCAACTTACCTGTAGCTAGTTATAGGCCGTGCTGTACTTCAGCAGGACTCTACTGCAGTGCAGAGCAACAGATGCAAACGTTACTGTCGGTGAAGGACACTCATACGGCACGATTTGCAATGCTCTGCTGCACGTGTGTGGAAAAGTTCGGACGATTGCAACTCATCTGTAGCTAGTTATAGGCAGTGCTGTACCTCAGCAGCACTCTACTGCAGCGCAACCAGATGCAAACTTTATTGCAAGGGAGGGAAACTCATACGGCACGATTTGCAATGCTCTGTCGCACTTGTGTGCAAAATTTCGGACGATTGCAACTTACCTGTAGCCAGTTATAGGTCGTGCTGTACTTCAGCAGCACTCTAGTGCAGCGCAATTAGGCGCAAACTTCACTGCCAAAAACGGAGACTTGTACGGCAGGTTTTCCAATGCTATTCTGCACCTGCCTACAGAATTTCAGACGATTGCAAGTTTTCTGTAGTTAGTTATAGGCAGTGCTGTGCTTCCGCAGCACTCCACTGCAGCGCAACCACATAGTAAGTCTAAACGTATCTAAAAACTATCTGTATGCCGAATTTGAAATACCAGTGACGAATTAATAACTTGTTATCGACGGTTCTGTGATTAGGGCAGCACATACAGCACGGTGGTAGCTAGAGAGTGCACCGACTAACATAGCTACAGTTCCCCCTTACTACAGACATGATTCTCACCAAGTTTCATATGTTTAGCCGTTTACAGTAACTCTACAGACAGCGTGCATGGTTGCTGCATAATAGTACAGCACGATAGCAGCACCACACAGCGCTACGACTATGCTCATCGTGTTCAGCGACCCCAATAACCCTTATATGCGTCCCACTAAATGGCCCAAAACTGCATATTTATGTCTATTTTTGACATAAAATAACTTTGACATATCTTTGATATATATATTTGATATATATTTGACATATCTACTGTGGAGTTGGGACTTAGAAATTTTTCCAAAATGGCTATTTGGCCGGACCAACTTTGGGCCGGCCGCCAGAACGATCCCGGCCAAATATCAAAAATCGCCCTCGTTAGGACATATAAACCCTTCCGTAGATCCTTATGCAACAAACCACGTCTCTCTAGCGTCTTCCCTGAGTCCTGTAGCTTTGACAAAAAATTGGCCAATTTTGGCCATTTTAGCGCCAAGTCCAATTTTGGCCATTTTAGCGCCAAGTCCAATTTTGGCCATTTTAGCGCCAAGTCCAATTTTGGCCGGCCGTACAGATGGCTGGCCGGGCCGGGCAGCGAAAAAATATCAAATAGGTTCACTTTCGGGATATATACGTTCAGAAAAACCAAACTTCACCTGCTGAAAATGCCCAGATCGTTCTAACACTGCGACAGAAAATTGCATTCCAAGCGTGACTTACACGGAAAAAAACAAACGGACCTAACTTGTCCGGAAGCGAAAATTTTCAAAGTTGAAACTTTTGACCAAAACATTTTTGCAACTTGTTGTACTCGTCGTGTAGATTCCAACGATACAAACATTGTCTAGTTTCGTTGAGTATTTAGCTGGCACGGAGCTCGAATGGGTCTCCAAGGGCCGCACTGAGCCTTTTACACCCATATTATAGGGGAGCGCTCTCGCGCTCCCCTATAGTTAGTCAGTTAGGTAAACTGAATAGAAATCCCCTAGTATTACTCCTTTATGAAAAGCGGGTGCCTTTTCATTGGAAGCTCATTATCTCTGTTTTAAGCAGTTAGCAATTAATAACAGAAATCCCAAGTATCTATGCATAATGAAAAGCTGGTGCCTTTTCATTAGAACCTATTATCAAGCAGATAATAGCCTATTGTCAATTACCCAGAAATGAAAGGAAAAGTCGTAATGTGATCGAAGAAAACGTTTAATTTCTCTTTAGCGGCAAGCAACAATTTCAGTTTATTATCAAACATAGTCATATGAAGATGGTTCATTAATATATAGTGGTCATTATACGGAATTAGTATTAATTACCAGTAATATGTAGCTAAATATGCGTAGGTAATGATATTTAAACGTAGGTAGTTGTATTTAGTGTCATTTAGCTTTAATTCTCCATTTTTGATGTTAGTTTGGTTAAATTAGTAACAATATAAGTTAATTAATGTTAATTAGGGTTAATTAGTGTTAGTTAGGTAATAATTGCGTATTATGGTCGAAATTTTACATGGAGACATGACTTAGGTTGATTCGAAAGGCAATTCTTCGCTGATTCTGAAAATGTCAATTTTATTTTCCAACTCCCAAAATTGAGAAAGTTATGTTCGAAAACGTTTTAGTGAAAATGTTTCTATTTCGTAATTTCGGTCTCTTTAAAAGGTTTATGTTAACTTAAGACTTACACAACCTTTGTGTTAAGTCCAGCCCCATTGTCTGGGAAGTTGTCTGCCTCCCAGACACCGTAGTAGTAAGCCTTTACTACTACGGCCATTCGTTTCTCCCTACACGTGAGGCTGTCCTCACCTGAACTTTAGGCTGGCCTTAGTCCAGCAGAAGATTTGCCTCTCGAAAAGAGAGTTAGTACACACTTTTTCCCAATTTTAATGGTTTGGAGGGGGCCTAACTTCCCCAAAAATAAATTAAATTAAGAAGAATGAAAGTAAACTTAGGTAGTTAAGTACGTAGAATTCATTAATATAGTTTTTATTTAGCTAGAAAATACGTAGGAATTATTAGGTGCATATTTTTTCATCTTTTTCGTTTTTATTTCTTTCTTTGTCCTCGGTCAAGTGAGGACAAGGAGTTTCCAGCAACAAGAAGCAATTGTTGATAAGGCTAATGGCCAGCGTCCCTTGTTTTCGGCCAAAAGTTCAAGTCAAATTTAAAAGTGAGCGGCCGAAAACAAGGGAATATTAAACCATTATTAACTTCAATAAAGTCATTTTCTCGCTCAAATTAACCTAGTTTTTGACCTATTTTTAACCTATTAACCTATTTTTTGTCAGTGTTTGGGCAAGTTAAGATCACATTTTAATCGCTTGTCCCTTTGGTTACGTTTACGTGTAAACCTAAAATTTTATAAAATTCGCCCAAGTTTCGTCCCCGAAATTTATCAAAAAGTTGGCCAGTTGGGGGCAATATTTCGCCATTATCATTAATTTGAGCCCCCAACTGATCTCCAGGCCAAAAAGAGCCTGGAGCTGGATGTGTAAAAGATAGGAAGCTTCTAGAAGTTTCTAGAAACTTCTAGAAGCTTTCCTCTAAAATTAAAGGAACTGCGCTAACTACCAAACGTCGGCGAGCTGTCAGCGAGCTGTCGCTCGCTCCAAATTTCCAGAACTTCAATCAGTGTTCGCTGAGAGTCGACCGAGTGCGGTCGTGCAGAAGTCCCCTATCCCCGCGTGTACTGCTTCTCGTGACACTGGTGTGTCACGGGAACATAGCAATGCATGCCCCCCGTAGGACGCACCTAAGGACCTTTTTTGGCCCGCACTGGCCAGAAAAGGAGGATTTAAGCTAACACGCGAACACTACAATTTTAGAGGCCGTTTTGTGTTTTTTATGCCCGGCCAGATCCAGCGATTCTCAGGCCTTGTGGCCAATTTTTGCCACCATCCGGAGAAGAGGCCTACGGGCTATAGTTATATGGATTTTTTAGGCCTTTGTGCCATATGTTTTGTATATATATTTTGGGCTTTTAAGCCCCGTTTTTCGTCAGTATTTCAGGCCTTAGGGCCAATTTTTCATTTCTATAGCATGTTGGGAATTTGGACCGTATTTCTTTTCCATAGCATGTCGGGCTTTCGAGCCGATTTAATTTTCTTTAAACCTTTAGTTCGTTATTATTTTATGATTTCTAGAATGAGGAGAAGATGCGCTCATTTCGCTTTTCTTTTGTCCATTTCGCCTTTCTAGTCAAGCCACAGAATTACTCTTTTCACAACAAAATGTTCTCGTTTCCTTTTCTATTTTTCATTTGCCACTTTTGGGGTTATTTTTGTAGTGTTCACGGGATTCTGAGTGGAACCAACCGCTGAGTTTGAGATAGAGGGCCTCTTTGCTACGGCCCTGAAAGTAATAAGTAAGTTAGCAGAATTGTTCTCCCCACAGCCGGCCACTAGGAGTTGCCGGCCATGAATTTCACAAAAGCACCGCATAATTTTAAAATCACCTGTTTTATATCCTGTTTTATTTCAGCTTTAGGTCGGCTTTAAAGTTACTAGGTATTAAAATCGTATAGGCCATTTTAAACTAATCCTAAAACCGTAAGTCAATATTACTTTAATGAATTAATTATCCAGTTGTCTTCAAGAGGAATGGCCGGCTTCCTCGTGTTTTGTAATCTTTAATTAAGTATGTATTCAGTTTAATATTTAATCTTTGTTGTTAGTAATAATTGCCGAGCAATTGTTACTCACTGGCTTTCTTTCAAATGTTATACAAAGTTTCTCCAAACCTCCAAGGCTCAATTTTTCACAAAATTTCTTTTATAAGGCAAATCTGTAGACTTGCAAAAGCCAAATTCGAGCTCAACAAAATCTAATCGCTAAATACGCACATAGAACTAGGATTTAGTTAAGTAATCTGTATTTTTAGTAGCTAGATGTTTATTGGTAATATGTGTAGTTATTGTATGAATGTGTCACTAAATTTACGTAAAACGGTTATTCGGGTAAATCCCTCATGGAGTGTGAGGTTCCGAAATTAACTAACTTTTAGAAATGCCTGATTTGCATGAATGTTGAACGTTTTGTTCTGCATGCCTGATGAATGAATGCTTTGACTGTTTGATCGGCAACTCGCGGAAACTCCCCTTGTACGATAGGAGTTGTGAGGACTGCTATATCCGTATAAATGTTGTCAAGAAACTACCCAACCAATGATTATTGGCTTCAAATTTACATTTCACACTCTCATGTTAATAATTGGTGTTCAACAATAATTAGCAGTCAAATTACGTTTTGAAAATCACTTGTACATTAATTGGGTTAGTTGAATGCCTGTTAGTCATATAAGTTGTAAAATTGGGATAATCCAGAACGCTATGAATTTAGCACAGTGAAATGTTGATTGTAGCTATCTGTAATAATCGCACAAATCATAGTTGTATTAAAACTAGTGTTATTAATTTAAAGAGCATAACCCTAATGGGTCTAAAAACGTTGTCAGTATGGATTATCCCAAAACTTAACGGCATGTCGACTCCCGTCGGGTGCATGGGATTTGTACTTCTGGAATTACCATAGAATTCCCATATTAGGCAGGAAAATTGCATAATTATGAATAAGTGTCTGATTGTCCGGTAACTGGTTGATGTCCGAAAGAATGTGCGAATGCTAGCCACCGTGAGCGAGTGTCCACTGTCGTATCGTTATAATATGCAAATTAGGTAGTTAGCTTAGTTCAGAGTCACGGGGACTCCCAGAATAGGCTGTTAACTACCAGGTGGTCCTCGATTCGTCCGCGTAGGTAGTCCTGTGCTCTTCGTGCCCTCACTTGTTCTCACTCATTTAGCAACCAATTTCACTCTAGCTTACATTATTATCAAGAACCTCTACTCAAACTTTTCAAAGGGTAAACGTTTCACGTTAATTAATTTCCGCCGAACGCAGTGTTTATGAGACGTAGTTTCACAGAACGATTCCCGAATGTCTAATGATACTAGAAACTGATGATGGAATCGAATGGCACATATTATAAATAGCAGTACGTAAGCAGTAAAATCAATACCTGAAAATATACAAATAATAGTTAGTTAATATGATAATGTCAATCAGTACGTAAGATTTAGAAATCTCCTTGAACCATCTTCTAATGAACCCCAGAAAAGCAGTAATTTCAAGAAAAGAATGCTTTGTGATTAATGCTCGTTCTGTGCATGCCTTTCCTGTTCCCTAAATGCTCAAAGTTCCCATAACGAGTCTAATTAAAGTAAACTGGATAGCTGTGAAAGAATCGCGTTGAATTGGCGATTTTCTGCATAACAAGGCAGAAAATCGTCCAAAATAGGTATTCAGTTGAATTTTGTTTATACTGAATGAGTAACTCGCAGCTGATCCTTGTCTAGTCGCCAACGGCCTAAAACTATATCGTTTCTAATCGTTTAGGCCAAAATGTTGTTCAAAATTAACGAAGTTCCAACTTTTATTACAGAAAGCCATCTAAAGTGAGTAATGGTTGCTGGGTTTGATTTGCGTACACATATCCTGTATTAATGGGTTTTAACCCATTTGATTCAGGTGATCCAGAGGAGCTCATCTGCCGAAAATCGATCTGCCTGTGATCAATTTAGTCTACCAGTTGATGATCAGTCCGAAGCACCGTACCCGTATCAGTATCTCGAGTCATTTAATTGGAAGCAGTAGTCAGTGTCTCAGTCGGAATTGTATCAGTGTGATCATAATCAGTTGTTAATCAGGAACAGTCGCTTGGAAGGTACATTGCTGAACACTGTATGAAATCAGGAGTTTAGAGTCTAAGGCAGAGACCATTTCTGGCACCGGATCGAATTGGGAACCATTGAAACCTGCTCGCGCCTAAACTTTGTCACCGTCTTTTAACACTATTCTTCAAAACAGTTAATCATGTTCAATTTGTCTGTCGCTTCTCTGTCCTGGGAGCTCAGGCTCCCCGGTTCCTGGCTTAGGTCTAAACTTAACCTGTTTTTCTCAGAAGTGTGTCTAGATCCAGCGAAGTCTATCGAAAGAAGGGAGACTTTTAAATTATCACATTTAATTTATATTAATTATATTTCGGGCATCTCCTGGTAACTCCCCGCCTAGACCGACCCCCTGTGTTTGTACTCTCCACCGTCCGATAGCCGCCTTAGATCTGTGGGATTCCTTGAGAATCTTTAGTACCAGATCTAAGCCCGCTCACCCATTCCCGGAACAGACTTCTATATCATCTTAAAGTATAGTTAATTATCAGTTAATTGTTTGTTAGTTTGATTTTGTGATCAGACGGATAAGGAAGCTAATTTAGCATACACAACTCACACGTACGCACTATACCTGACTGTACCCTATAATCAGTACCTGCCGAAGAGGAACCCAGGGTTAGTTTAGAGTGAAGTATAAGTCATCGAATTATTACTAATTAGTCTTCCCCTATTATTGGTCAATTTAAAGTATTAATTAAAAAAAGAGTTGGCAACCCTGGTACTGTGTACCTTCATTGTATATTGTTAATAACTGAATTGAACAGTAACTGTCTAGTGTCCCTGTTTAAATTAACCAATTGTTATTATCATTATTCTTAAATTGTGTGGGAATCTGTTATTAATTAATAAATTGTTGAGTATTCATCTAGACTTAGTTAGGGACAGCTTTGCTGAACCAGATCCTGCTGCGATCTCATTGCTGAACCAGATCCTGTTGCGATCTCATTGCTGACCCAGATCCTGTTGCGATCTCATTGCTGATCCAGATCCTGTTGCGATCCTACTGCTGAAAACGATCCTGTTGCGATCATCCAAACGACCCCTACCTTAAAACGAACTCATGACCATCCTCCCAAATTAGGTTGGCCATAGGAATCTCTGATTCTGGACATATCACCTTTCAGAGATTCGGTATCTAAGTCTACTAATTCTCAGTAGACGCGCTGACCTTCCGTTGTAATCTAGCGAGTTTGCCAGTGGAGGATCAGAAGAGCAGATAGCCTAAGAAAGCCGATTTCAATCTCAACTTTACTCGCTTCATTACATATTGCAATCACCTCTAGTACCGGAACCCTCAAGTCGAGTCGTTTTATACCCAAAAAAGCAGTCATCATTGCTCACCTTTAAATGAGTCAAACATAGATGCTGCATGGCTGTTGCTGCAGCATCTTCTATTCTTTGGCGGAGCAGCGAAGTTGTCAAACGACTTCCAGCTCCGTTAGAGGATGCTTGCTTAGTTACATGTTAAGTACTTTCAGCGTCAGTCATTGAAAAGCAGATGGTCGCTGCTTCATAGTAACGCAACTTCTAAGCCTTGCTTAGTCATGCAATTCAACATAAACTCATCACATAAAACCTACCGCGTTTGTTTGTAAATACCCTGCAAAATTTCGTGTGATATTTTCAGGAACTGTTTCATTTGCAGGTAAGTAGCTAATCCATTAGTCCTATTCTGTAATAAGGTAGGCTTTAATTGCTGCAAACCTAGGCACACCTTTGCAGTGCACCTTAATTGCATGTTATAAAGTCATAAAATTTGTTTCTGTTTCTGCCAGCAGCAAGTTTACTACCAACATAAGCCTAGCAAAACAGTCTTTTTCCAATTGTCTGTTTCAGAACTTTGACATTTTGCGTTTACCTTAATGCAGTACAAATAATATATCTCATCTGATTCCAAATCTTTGTAATTTAATAGGCAATATTACAATTATCTTTTACAAGACAACTCGGCTGTCAATTTTTTCTCTAGAATAAAGCTAATCCTTGTGAATTAATCTTTCGGGTACCCGAGAAATTTTTAATCCATATTTCGGATTTGTCCATTTTGAAATTTTTTTAACTTTTTCAGCGGTCTTTATTCACATTGAGCTTAGATTAGATAGATTTTCATTCCTAAGTTAGTTCAAATGAGTTTTAAAGACTTAAATTGGATTATAGGGCCTTTCAATTAATTGTCACGGTATCAGAAGCAAATTTTCGAAAGCATTTGGATTATAAGAGCAAATTCCAATGACAAAATATAGCTAACTTCAATTGCTTGCGTCTGGAAATTGGAACAGCAGAAAAGGCAGCAAACAAGCAAAACCTGCACAAAGTACTAAATTTACGTAGTTTCTTTTCGTTTCCTTTTACGTAATTTCTTAAAGAAACCAAGTAAAAATAAAATGTCTTGGATAAAAAACTAAATTTTTTGTGATAGGACACAACAACACAACTTTACTGACAACAAATGTAAAATTTTAAACTCACTCACTCAATAAATTTACTTATGTATTGAGATTAGTGTTTACATTTTTCATTTCGATTAATTTTAATTTTTTACTTGAAAACAATTGCTACTTTCCAATTTCCTTTTCCTCTGTCTGCCCTTTTCCTTTTGGAGTAACATTACTAAACGTAAAACTGATGAGAGAAGCAAGCCGTTTAGAACTTCTATCAAACGTTTACAAGACATTTATTAAATATTCCTTGAAATAAATTCATTTATTATCATTACGATTCCATTGTATCCGAAAAAAGTGAAAGTAGTATCCCTCAACTTGGATAAAAAATCCCAGTCACTAAAGGCGTGCGCATACCAAATAATCATCCAAAAGCTCGTATGCTCAGCATTTGGCTAAATGAATGTTTTCACAATCTGGGAGCATTTTCTTAGTTCAGAATTCAACGTGTGTACACCTGGCACTCCCATTGAATGAGCCAACGCCAAAACCGATTGAGCCAAACTTATTAGTCAGTAGTGTGATTGAGGCTCTTCACAAGGCCTTATGGTAGTTATCGTTAGATTTTCGATTTGTCGCTTAATAAAAAAGTTGCATCCAAAATTCGAAAATTTGGGTTTTTATTTCCCGCCGCGCTATATTTTTTACAGGTTTGGATTATTTTTCTAAAACACTCTCCCCTCCCCCGGAAAAACCCCATAAAAATACTCTGACAAATGTTAACAAACAATACACATTCAAACAAAATTTAAAAAAACACTTACCCAACGGACGGAATTCTACGACTGTGAGGCAACTCCAGTATGCACTGTGTACCAAGATCTTCCGTTATATAGTTAAATATCCAGCCGTGAAATGAGAAACTCAGTTCTGATCTGGAAAAGGACTGGAATTAAGAAAAACCAATCCCTTTCCAGATTGCATACCATAGTTTCCTCTATTTATATATATGGTAATAAGCCAATCCGTTTATAATATCAAAATGCTAAGGCCGATGCATTGGGCGGACGGACCTTGACCATAGTTGTAATGAGGAGGAGGGGATTGGATCCCCCAACCAAATGTGGTTATATAGATGGGGGAGGGTACAGTCCAGCAAGTTTTTCACACATCCCCCCGTTGCAGAAATTCTTGAAGGAGACTAAACTAGCAGGGGTTGTTTCGCCGAAGGAGCAAAAATCGGCAAAAACTAGCGTATTTTAAGCTAATTTAGCAAAAATTTTCAAAAATGTTCAAATTTTCAGCTTGAAGCCCTCACGGCTCCCCACAGTGACCTTATTTTGGAGTTTGGGGGGATCGTGGGGTGGTTTTGGGGGGTCTAAAAAGGCTCCCCCAAAATTCCGGGGGAGGGGCGGGCCCCCCCCCCCACCCCAACACAAATCCCCGTTACACCTATGCCGAATTGGTCGCAGTAGTCCCGCCCCCCGCCGCAACAAATGTTCATTACACCTATGGTTGATCCGTGCCTGTCCCTTTGTGCGTTTCAATTAGTTTGCTTGTTAAATATCCTAAATGATGCTCATTGCTCACCAGTTTAATCTGATTTAAAACGGGCATTTTAAAAGCCTTAGGTTAGCTAACTATTAGCTGCAATGACCGTTAACTAGTAAAATGAAATTTTGAAATTTCTAAGTTAAATTATTAACAAAGTGACATAAACAACGGCAAATAAATTGGTGGCTCAATCACTAGTTATTATATCAAATTTTTGTACAAATTTTTGGATCACGGATCAATCAAGAGAGTGATAATATACATTTGGCTCTCCCACAATAAAATGCATTTTACTAATTAACAAAAAGCGGCTCAATCCTAATAATGGTTGGCTCAATCACACTACTGACTAATAAGTTTGGCTCAATCGGTTTTGGCGTTGGCTCATTCAATGGGAGTGCCAGGTGTACACAGGTGTAATTCAGTTTACAAACAGCTAAAGTTGACAAAAATTGAAACCTAATGAGAAAGTGAAGGGAGTTTTTCAACGTTGACCATGTGGCATAAAATAGCATAACTAAACTTTCAAGATCATATCAGTCACTATTGACACCATTTAATGGTAATTAGTTTGGGAACGAATTCCAACTTAAGCTTGGTTCGATTGTGCCCGGGTGGCTCAATCGGTAGAGCGTTGGCCTAGACAGCCAAAGGTTGTGGGTTCGATCCCCACCTCGGGCCCGAATTTTTCGGGTCGGAGGTGCTGTAGTGACAATCTTAGTTTCGTTTGGTTTTTCATTAGTATTGTTACTTACAGTTTAGAGAACAACGAAAGAGCTGTGGCAAAAGTCACTAATTTGATGCGAACAGTTTTGTTTGTTTCTTGTGAATTTTAAGTTTTAATATATTCATTGACTTACGCATATTGCTCCAACAGGAATCTAAAGAAAGAAAAAAATTATTAGAGCAAGGTAAATTTAATATTTTAAAAACAAATCTAAAAATAGAAAATGATAAAATGTTTGAAAAATACCTGGACTGATTTCTCTTCCCATTACTTCGTTTTTTGTTGTAGTATCGTTTTATAATATTAAATTTAAGAAACTGAAAATATCTTCAGTGGTTACAAATTTTCTTAGCCAAATCTTTTCGGTGGTTAAAAATTCTGAGCCAAAAAATTTCTCTCTGCTTAATCCAGATAAATCCGGTTTTTCCGGTTATAACTGGATATCGGGTACCCGGGTAGCCGTCGGGTACCCGACTACCCGTGCCCATGCATATTACTCACCAGGCAAAGCTTCCATTTCACCCATGCAAAATCGCAGTCGCCAGAAACTAGGTTCTCGTAGTTATTTATATTAATATGTGCGTTCAATTCAATTCAATTCAATTTAATGAAAGCAATAGATAAATGGTTATATACGACAAAAAAGTTTATTTAGAATGTATATTTAATCGAGCCTTAGAAGAAGTAATAGCTTCAACAACATGGGCAGGGAGGCTATTAGATGAATTTACAATTATAGAGGAAAAGAAATGTTTCTTACAGGTCAGGTTAAATCGAACAGGTCTAAGTTTCCAATTATGACCCCGAAGTTTTCTTTGCTTAGTACCCAAATAAAAAAAATTATCAGGGAGTAAACCCGTTGAGAATTTAATGAACGAAAACGAAATCTGGCTGTTGTACATTTTACGGGGACAGAAACCCCTGCTGTGCTTTAATTACCTTTTTTTCCGGTTGAGTCAAAACTCAAAAACAATAGAGAATTGAGAAGGGTAGGTTTAAGGCAATGACTTCACCGACTGTCCCCGTACAAAGAATAGGAAAGTAAAATCTGTCTCCGCAGACTAAATGGACTTCAAGAAAAGTTTTAAACACTTAAAATTTAATTTAATGAGAAAGTTTTATATTGTCTAAAATGATTTCTAGAGTTTTAAGTTTTAAGTCTTAATTTGAAGGTTTAGCCAAAATAATTTTCAAATGAATGGTTTTTCTAATTTCTAATAATTATTTTTATTCCCTTTAATAATTTAATCTTAATTTAATCTAAACTATCTATACAATGTTTATAATACGATGCGAAACAGTCACTTTTTCAGTTGTTTGGAAATTTGATGATGTAAAGTTTTGATTTGACTTATATAAACAAGTTATATTAAAACTGAATTATACTGAAACCCCAAAATTATGGACATACATAAGTTTGTATAAGTTAGGTATGTAAGGTTCTTTCTCTGTTTAATTATTAAAACTCCATTTAGGATGCGGGGACAAATTTCACTTTCATATTCGTTCTATGGGGACAGTCGTTGAGGTCATTGCAGTTGACCTCTCCTTCTCAATTCTCCATTGTCTCTCAATTTTGACTTAAGTGGAAAAAGACAATTAACACACTACAAGGGGTTTCTGGCCCCGTAAAAAGTACAACAGCCCTAAAAGCCCTAAATCTTTTAAACCTTTATCTTAAGTTAAATTTGTATTGTTAATTTATTCTTGTGCACTTTTATGAGTGTACTGAAATCCTTGTATGATTTGTTTGTTCCTTCCACCAAGTGCCCTCTCTTGGCCAGGTTATATACTTGTCTTGGAACGCCGTAGAAATGAAACCTTTAAGTTTTGGACTAGAGATGCTAATTTTTCTTTAAGTTACGCCGAGAACGTCATTGTAAAAACAAACTTCGCCTAACAAAGTACTTTTTCTATGCCTCATTGGTTTTTCACTAGCCAAACATATTGGAATTACATCTGAGTTTCGTGCAAGAGCTCTAGCGATAGCTGGTTGCTTTTGGGAAGCTCTACGAATGTGAGGCAACGGTTAAAAAAGTAAGTTGTCTGCATCGTGTACACTACCATCCAGCACGGCAAAAACCACAAACTCAGTGAAAGTGGTGGAAGGGTGAGAGAGAGGGAGCGCCAAACGTAAACGTAATTACGAGTAAGGGGCGTGAAAACAAGTGAGCAGTCAAGATATATAATACGTAATAATACATAATACATAATACTATGTTTTATGAAATACTATGCATAAAATGGCACTTAAAACTCAGTTTCTTATAATTAGCCCGGGGGGCAACCCTTATACAACTCATTATTTCATTGGGCGAAATTTATTTTTTAATTAGAAAACTACCCCTTTGGTTAGCTTTTCGTGTAAACCAAAATTTCGCAAAATTCAACCAGATTTCAACACCCAAAATTTGTAAAAACGGTGGCCAATTAGGAGAAATATTTCGTTTTTCTCATTAACTTAACATTAACATTAAGTCTTGACCCCAACCCAACTGGCCAGCCCACCTGGCCTGCACGAGGATGGGTTATGGTGAAGAAAGCGAGCTTCCACAAGGGTCAGTGAAATTTGACCTCCCGTTCAGGTATGGTTGGTTCAAGTAGATTAGTAAGGTTTGTAGGTTTCAGGTATGTGTAGCGGAAGTGTTGTAATATAGCGATTACCAACCACTTGCTACTGGAACTGCGCCCAATGGATAACGCGCCTGGCCGAATATAGAGAGCCAGTCCGTGGGGAGCCTCGCCAGTAACAGATGTTACACGTACAACTAACTTAGCTAAACCTAGATAAGCCCTAAATAACACACCTAAATAAGATGGTTTAATAATGGCGCGCAGGCCGGAAAATGACACAGTTATATTGAATAGCAAGTACACACAGACAAGTTATAACAATAATAACAATAATGCCGTACTGGCGGTTACATACAGGGTAACAAACCTTTGCAGGAGCCGGGGAGACCGGAAATACAGAAGGGGGTGGGAGACCCAACTGTCTAGACAAGGGAGCCCAAGGCGAGTGCACACAACATTGCTACCAGGGAGGCAGACAACAAACGTGACAAACACAACCCAACTGAATAGGATGGGAGAGGTTTTGTTGAGACCCCCAGGAGGCGGGGCTTAGGAAAACCCTCCCAGCCAATAGCAACATAACACATATATGCATGTGGGGGAACACCCAATAGAGTGGGGACGCTTAGCCCAACCCAACCTTCCCCGACCAACTAGTGCATATGTGGCAGCAAGCCGGCACATAGCTAGGCGAAAGAGAAGTGTTGAGCATTACATACACACAATATTAGACACATACATATATATCCTCTACATCTCCCCAGGGCTCACGGCGCGAGCTCCTGCGAGGGCATACAGTATATGAAAATACAAAAGAAAGAAAAAAGAAAAGAGGATACAGTAACAATGGTGTACTACCAGGTTATACCAGTACAAAAAATAAACTTTGGTCAGTATAAATGCTAACAAAATATTAAGTAAAACCAGATATAAGTAGGAATGCAATGCAAACAACAACAAACAAACAAAAGACAGAAAAATAAACATATATATGGTTTATCTGAAAAAGAAAACAAATAATAGTAGCGTACTGCTGGTGAACAGGAAACTAGTATGGTAATGCTTACTGTTAGAGCTCAAGGGAAGGAGAGATGGAGGTCTCTCCAATAGGAAAGTTAATCGTATGGTTGTGGTTAGTAAAGTACTAGTAAATAAAATTATTAGAAATAAGAACCTAAATATAATATTAGAACCACATTAACCATAAGGTACCTGCCCTAAGGGAAAAAATGAAAAACCCATCCCAGTACCTTGAAGTATTACCATAGATAGAGCAGTACAAAACCAGTAGCTGGCAGTAACCATAGACTAGGCGATAGCACAGTTAAACTGGCTTATTATGCATATATGTAGCATGTTGAAGCTCACACAAAAATAAAGCAAACATAGAAATCTTGATGGCATAGTATTGGTGGCAATACAAAAATTGAGCATAAAATATAAGTCACATCGAATTACTATACATACCCATAGAAAAATTAAGCTACCAAATACAAAATACTAGTAAAACAGTAAAAATGACTAAAAACATATAAAGTGGGGTTTTCCCTGTTACAAAAATAATTACCAAAACAATGTACTCAGACAGTTACTAGAAGATGGACTAATGTAGTATATAATATATGATACAGTGTAATATGGTACTGTAATACTACCTAGTAACATAATGTATAGAGTCAAAAGGACCTAGTATGGCTATACATAGTTTGAGATACTGAGCACAAATTGAGACAAAAATAATATTAGGAATAAAGTCACAGTTGAGGTAGCAGTCATAATAATGGTGTTGTTCTTCTTACAGGACAGATCCTTTTTCAGGGTTGGTTCACCGTAACGAGACGGAATTTCCCCGAAACAATAGTTACTCGCTATGAGAGTCAACCAAATTGTCCCAATACGCCAATAACATATCTGCGTCCAGGTCACCGAGGTCAAGGGCTGAAAGAAGTTCCAGATCCGAATTGGACGGCTGGTTGGCCGGGGTAGGTGACTGCGGAGTCACCCTAACCTCGGGTTTTTACCACTGACCGTCAGTAGACCGGCGTAGAGTCAGTTTAGAAAGTTCGGTAGTGCCAAGCCTACGAGCTTTGGCCTTAGGCGTAGACGTGGGATCCTTAGGTGTAGACCGACGTTAGGGCGGTCCCCGGGGCTCGTGTTACGAGCCCGGGCTTTCTTCGTCAACACATCGGTAGGAGATTCCGAAACCGAAAGAGTCGCCCGACTCGCTTCCTGAAGAGAAATGTGGCTTTCCATAGAAGAGACCTGAACACCGACGGATAACGACAGGCTCGACTTCTTCTGCAGAGTGGACGTACTGTCCGGGTAATCGCTGGAAGTAGACGCCGTATCCGTTATATCATTCTTCTTACCATTGTTTCGCTTCTTCTTAAACCCCCGTTTCTCAGAACGGCTGTGGCTAGGGTTCTGATCCCTGTCTTGATCAGAGAGGTCCCAGCCGTTCTGGCAAACCAAATGTTGGTACGCATGACGTGGGAAACCCATGATGCAAGCCCACTCATCTGGGTGATTCCCGACCTGCAAAAGAGAATCGTCAGTACCTTGTCCATCCTGATCTGAGAGCATAAATACCTGTCCACTCCCTAAAGTCGGCAGAGTATCTTCGCAAGGGACAGCGGGCGAAGAAGAGGGTGGGCAAGTGGATAGATGGATCGTCGGATCCGTTCCACTAGGGATGACCATTTGGACAACAGGGGAGTGCGAGACCTTTTGGGGGCCCCGTTCCCCTGTTACTCGTTTCCCTGGTTCTGACTGGAATTGTCACCTTGATCACCTTTACCACCTTGCCCTCCAGAACGGTTGCCCTTCCCACGGAATTGCTTCTTGAAGCCACCACCGCGACCAGAGTTTGACTGCTGTGTCTTCTGCCTATTATCAGACGAAGAATTCGGGTTCTCCGCCGAGAAAGGTCCCTGGAAAACCAGGGTGCCAAATGGAGGGCTGCGGAACATAGATCCACGACGAGGATTGCTCCCGCATACTCGTACTGAGCGGATATAGTGAGGGCATCGCAACCAGTGATGCCCATCAGTTCCACAATAGAGGCACGCAGAAAAAACCCTGTTGATCATTTCGATTTTTTATCGCGGCACCAGCATTACCTCGTGATTGCTGATCAATGAGCATGCAAGGATCTTCTTCGTCGAGGCCTTCCATGCTTGGATCATCCAGAATAGCACAGGCAGACGCCCCCTCGGTACCAATGGGGACAGTCAGTCCGGTATTCTGGATTACCAGGTTCTGGACATTCTGCATGTGACGCTGCAGATCTCGTATATATGGAGGACACGTCTCCTTATCCGAAGAGGATTGGCCAAATCCCTTCGAAAGCGCAGCTACGGCCTCTAGCTGTGATTGTAGATCGCCTTCCTCGACCATCGTGTCAGGCGACATCTGAAGGACATTGACAGTTGCGGTCAATCGGACAGGGCCCGCAAAAGATGGTGAGGCTGCTTGAGCCGACAAAGCTGGGGGAGGCGCATCCTCTCCTGACGATTCAGAAGAGAACCTGAGTCTGGCCAACGATTGACCAGAACGTGATCCCATGTTTAGTGCCACAAGACGACGCGATCGACGAGGCACTGGTGAAAAGGTCCGTAATGGGGTGGAAGGGAATAGCCGAACTGGCTGTCGACTCGTGGACGCTCGGGTATTAACGGTCAGGACGAATTCCGCTCCACGTTGCTGCTGCTGAAATCGGGACAAAGTACCCTGGTACGCCGCCCGCGGCGTGTGTACAGTTAAAATAGTGTCAAATATAGGGCCAATGGACACAGGGGGTAGAGTCCCCTGCGTCACGCCAAAATTAAAACCGTGACTCACCGGTGAGTCAAAAATAGTCCAGCGTCCTCCCAAAGCAGATGGATCCCAGGAGAGACGGTGCTCATCCGTGGGAGACCAGGTGTTAACAATAGTCCTGTTCGAATAAAATGGCTCCATAGGTGGAGTAAGACCCAAGTTCAGACCCAGGTCAAAGTCCATATTTAGGTCCGCCAGCTCCGCAGAAGAAAGAGCTGGGCGAACCAGTTGGCCAGCCTGGGCAACTCCCAAAAATGGATCCCGCAGGATGACCGTCCGGTCCCCAGGGCTCGATTGGAGGCTGGGACCAGGATTGTCGCTGGCGTCGGAGACCAAGTTCCAGGTAAAGTTCGGCAGTGGACGATCAATAAACGAATGCTGAAGACGAATTTGGCCTGAAAGGCCGGTTAACTGATGTTGCGTAGGATCGAAATGCGCTAGCGAATCAGTGTCCGACCCGTACTGGGTGGTTTCTTCTTCAGGATTGTCGAATACGTCACGAGCGCTGCCGAATTCCGTCGACACGGATGACGAAGTGGACTCGCGACGGCCATTTTGACGATTAGGGCCAACGAAATCAGGAAAGGGAGCCAGATTGGTCGAACTGACCGATTTAGAGGGAAACGAATCTGCCCCGGCACGAGCCAAGTGCGTCGTCAGACGCTTCGGAGGCTCGGCGTTGACAGAATTCGCCTTTGGACGCATGGACGGACAGCCCACGCATGATGAACCACAAGATTCCAGATGTCGTTGATTGGCAAGTGAGGCTTCTCGCACGGCTTTTTCGTGCGGTCGTCTGGACGTACGTCTCTCGAACAGTTTCTCCATACCAAAAGAAATTTCTATCTGAAGTACTTGAATAAAAGCAAGGCACAATTATACGTACGTACCCCAAAGGTAATGAAGATTTAAAATAAGAATACAAAATTAAAGATAATTATTAAAATTAACCAAAAAAGGTAGGAACTTACGAGACCTAAAAGAGAAAATAAAATTAGACAGGTATAATTATAGAAAAATACAAGGAAGAAACCAGATTACGGATTAAAAAATTGATAATAAATGAAATTATAATAATTATAACGAAAATTATACCTATCTCAGAAAAATAATCCCAAAAAAGGTCCCTAAATTATCTCAAATAATGTACCCCAAAAGGAAAAACTACAAAATTACACAGAGGTCAAGTATAAGACAAGAATACAGACTAATGTATGACGACTAATATACGTATACATTAAAGAGGTACAAAATAGGTTGTACAGAAACTGTATAGACAAGTCAATATGATACAAACTGTGTAAATAAAATGGGCGTACGTAGACAAAGGGCACAAAAATTTACAGCCTAATGTACACAATAACAATGACCACAAGACAGAGGTTATTGGCCGTTCAGGCTGGTTATATTTGACAATAGACAGAAAAATGGAGACAACTATACGTACGTATATAACCCAGACAAACTTACAAAAATACCAGCGAGTCCGCTCTCGTAGGTGGATTAAGGAAAAGCATAAGTTAGGTACGTAGATTCGTAAAACTGCGCAGAAAGCTCAGGACGAACGTACTGTTCTTATTTTCAGGCGTCTTCGGAATCTTCAGCTGATCGTGGCGATTTGGGATAATATGGCGTACTGCCGACCCAAATTTCTGGATTTCGTAACGTAGATGGAAGAAAAAGCGCATTTGGAACCGGTACGGGCGTACTGCCGTTCGTTCGAATTGAAGTTCGTAGATTCGAATGTGTCTCAGGAAGTGGCGTACTGCCGTTCCGAATTCCAGTTGTCGCTTCGAAAAATCACAGGAAATTACAGGTCGAATCGAAATCGTTGGGGAGCGGCGTACTGCCTTTTCTCCCAAGCGCCGATCAGAACAGGAAGAAAAAAAATACGCAAAAGAACCAGGTTGCGTCCTGGCAGACTAATGTAGCGGAAGTGTTGTAATATAGCGATTACCAACCACTTGCTACTGGAACTGCGCCCAATGGATAACGCGCCTGGCCGAATATAGAGAGCCAGTCCGTGGGGAGCCTCGCCAGTAACAGATGTTACACGTACAACTAACTTAGCTAAACCTAGATAAGCCCTAAATAACACACCTAAATAAGATGGTTTAATAATGGCGCGCAGGCCGGAAAATGACACAGTTATATTGAATAGCAAGTACACACAGACAAGTTATAACAATAATAACAATAATGCCGTACTGGCGGTTACATACAGGGTAACAAACCTTTGCAGGAGCCGGGGAGACCGGAAATACAGAAGGGGGTGGGAGACCCAACTGTCTAGACAAGGGAGCCCAAGGCGAGTGCACACAACATTGCTACCAGGGAGGCAGACAACAAACGTGACAAACACAACCCAACTGAATAGGATGGGAGAGGTTTTGTTGAGACCCCCAGGAGGCGGGGCTTAGGAAAACCCTCCCAGCCAATAGCAACATAACACATATATGCATGTGGGGGAACACCCAATAGAGTGGGGACGCTTAGCCCAACCCAACCTTCCCCGACCAACTAGTGCATATGTGGCAGCAAGCCGGCACATAGCTAGGCGAAAGAGAAGTGTTGAGCATTACATATACACAATATTAGACACATACATATATATCCTCTACATATGGTTGAAATTAGTTAGCTATAATTGTGAGTCTGTGAACGTAACCCCCAAAATTTACGTAACGTGGCTCCTAGGGTAAACTCATCATGGATAATGAAGTTTCGAGGTGCGAGTTTCAAACGAATATAAAGTAATTGTATGTGTGTATTTAGTCGAAAAAGAGCAAAAGCACTGACCATTTGTGAGAATGCATTGCCAAATTCACTTATTCATAGTATCGTAAGAATAATTTATATTTTCTCTCCGGTGCTAACTTCACAATTGTGTAATAGAATGGCAGCACATAGAAACCCTCTTTGTTCGATGAGGATCCTGGGAGTTGCCGAGTAATGAAGGACGTTCCGATATTAGGCAGGAAAAGGTCGAACTGAGTATCAATTTGGTCTGCTATCATGAAGAGTAAGTACAACATTGGAAATGTCACAGAAATGCTTAATTGTTGTGTAAACATAGAAATTGTTGCCAAAATCATGTGATCTAATGTTGTATGTTGACGTAATTGCTAGCATTTGGAAACCAGATCTGATGTACGGCCTAGGATCACGGGGCCCCCGAATTTGGCTCTGTAGCTCAATGGGATCAGCGGTCATCTGTGTAGGTTGCCGTGTGATTAGAGGATAAATGAGCTGCATTCATGGAACCCAAATATAGCTAATTATAGCAGATTTATAGTGATATTCACACCAGAAATTAAGTGCTGCAGGTTACAACAAAAACACAAAACTCGTCTACGTTTTACCTTAGTTTTATATTTCTTATAGAAAGCTTCAATTTGTACTACACGTCCAACGTATTATGGACGCAGTAATTTTACTTGTGTTCCTGTGACGAAAAATCGTATCCCGTTTGGAAGTCATAACCAAAACACTACTATTCTTTATATTTTTGCTATCAAAATATTCCAAAGGTCTACACACCCGCTATATCATAGTTCTATATTGTACGAACTGGAGCCACCAATGTGTAAAAGAGCTACCAAGATCACAGTTCTGAGCTTACACGAAACCAAAATTTGCTTCCAGTTTCATTTCGGTTAGGGAGAATGCAATAGCTATGTAATATCTCTCGGTTAACTGCAGCAGTTAAATTAAATAATTAAACATTTAACGTTTTAGCATAGCTCCTTGAACCCTTACTGTCGATACTGTATATCAATAGCCCATTGACACCACACTTTATATTGTAACCAATTTATATTCGTTATCAAACCAGTTGCAGCCGACGAATACAGATCCAATTCAATACGAGATTTTGTATATTTCTAAGAGACATTGCCAGTTCGCCCAATTCAGGTAGCTTTCTTGCAGTGTTCCAGTAATGAAGTGGTTATTTGTCAGCCTACTAGTGGCATCTGCCGTCCTGGTGATTTGCTCTGCAGACGAATGCGAAAGAGACAGCGATTGTTTCGAATGGGGCGGTGAGAATGTTCAGTGTGAGTTTCGACGTGGGAAGAAAACTGGTCGTTGTCATTGCGGACAAGCTCACAAACACGAAGGAGGTCAGTGCGTCCGAGATCCAAACCAGTGCCTGAGCGACGACGATTGTGCGCCTGGTGACATATGCTGCAGAGTACCGGGTGGCGATACACCGTATATGGAAAATTACTGTAAGCCTCAATCAAAATGCTTAATGTTTTTACAAGCATGAGCTTGTAAATCAGCAATTATAGTATGCACATTTACTTCGATTATTTATTAAATTGTAAGCATTATTGCTTAAATGTTTGAGGGAACTTGAGGAATATACTATGCCCAATATCACTAGCTAACTAATACACAATAGTGCATCAGCTATCCTTAGTTGGATGCTTAGAAGCCTTCGTGGAGTATTAGTCGGATCAGACGATTGTAAGCCCAAGCCTAAGTAAACGTAGACTACAGTAACATTAATTAGATACAAATGCAAATGCGGTACAAATGATTAGAGAAGCTACAGAAAGAGAAAAATCAACTACAGTATGAGGTAATCACGATATTTACTGTATAAGCATATCACGATATTTACTGTATAAGCATAGAGAGTTCTGCAACATAGATAATTACATAGCATCTACATCAAGCATCCTACATCTACAACATAGCATACATATTTCTACAGCGAGAATATCTACTTTAATTTGCAAGTTATTTGCATTTGCGTTGATCTTTGCGGCTTTTCCAAATTTGACAAGCTACTGCTGTCTCAGTACTTGGTAGAAATGTTTTTGGCTTCATCGGGGCCGCTAAGGTATCTGCATTGGCGTAGTAGAATACATTTTTCAAATTCGAAAAATTGATTTATTCTAAAAATTACCAATTTCTGACCCAAAATTTCAATACATTCGTATCAAAAAATTGCTTGTCGATACGTCATGCTAAGTATTCCACCTTTGTTGAATCCAACGATTTCATACTGCTGTATGTAGTATAGGCTGTAGTGGAAGACGCCACTACCTCTCCTCCAAATTTCTTTTATGAAATGTTTCGTAAATTACTTGTCAAAACCTCCAAAATTCCCTTGAAATCATTTCAAAAATTTTATTATAATTTATTCATTTGCTGGAGTGTCTGTTATTTGTCATGTGTTTTCGGATGCAAAAACATATAGTTAATAAGTTATTTATGTAGTGTTATCTTCATGGTTATCTTGAAGATACCAAAATTATTCATTTCCTTCAATAACATGGAAATTGTTTTATATTTGGCTGGCCGGAGATCGAGCAGGATAATCAACTTATATCAGTCCTTATTTCCCAATGCATTCTTCCACTCAACATTAGTCACACCACATTCAGTTGAGGAATTTCCATTGCCGCGTACGGCGGTTTGTCAAACTTTGGCGATCTGACGTTTTCTTAACTCAACTCAAACACCCTCCCCTTTTTGTTATTAATTTCCGACTCTCCCTTCCCCAAGTTTCACTCATTCCTGCATTTTGTTGTCACCCCAATTGGGGGAGGATGTGTGTTGAGTTAAGAGAACCGATTAGGAAATCAAAATGGAGTTAGAGTTTCAGTAAAGATTATATCGATTCGGGCGAACCACAAATAGGTAGAGAGATGAAACGTAGGATCTCCAAAGTTTGACAAACCGCCGTATGCGACAATGGAAATTCCTCAACTGAAGGATCTGTGACTAATCTTTTGGCGTGGGAGAATACTTTGCGAAAAAGAACTGACATAAGTAATTTTCGTGCTCGATCTCCGGCATGCCAAATATAAAACAATTTCCATCTAAGTGTTAATCTTTACGGTTATTGAAGGAAATAAATAATTTTGCTATTATGACGAAACTAAACTTTGAAGATTGCACATCATTATAAAATATATGTTTTCACATCCGAAAAAACATGACCAATACCAGACACTTCAGTAAATGAAAAATTAACTGTGTTAAACGTTTTCAAAAGTTTTCAAAGGAATTTTGGAGGTTTTGATAGGAAATTTCATAGAACGAAATTAGAGAAGGGGTAGTAGCGTCTTCAGGTACTACCTATGCTATAGTGTGCCTCTACGATGAATATTACATGCGGAATAAATTTTCAAGCATTTGCCCTAATTTCAGTAAGCGTTTGGGTAACCTTGTTATTTATTATTTAAAGACACTACTCCTCAAAATCTATAGCAGCAGGATTCGAAATTGCAACAGGATACTGGACAGAATGCGGGTCCCTAGGCTTCTTCATCTGGTAATTGGCAACCCTCAGCTTGGTCCATGGGGACAGTCCGATGTCTTCGTTTGGTGCCACTATTGTCAACATTACCCTCGCGGTACTTATATTTGAGTCCTGCGAAATTTTAGGTAGTGGTGTTCATGTAGGTTCCAGAGGCCCAGCTGCCGAGCCTCAGCTATTTTATAATCCGCATTTTAACCAATAATACATGTATAATTACGATCCCGCTCGGTCTAACCAGCTGTGTCCAATGGTGGGGGCCTAGGGAGTTCGTCCGTGGCATCTAAATTGCTCCGAATGAAGCGAAATGAGCCCAAATTCAAATGGGGGCAGTAGTCTACCTCAGATAATTCTCCAGGCTCAGCTGGAGGTGTGGCCTTCCCTCAGCAGGCAAACCACCCAATTGGAGTGCCACATTACTCTGACTGAATTCTGTCTGGGCTGCATATGCGGGGGGGGACAGACTCCCAGCCTGCACCTTTGACACCTCTGGGGCTTGCTCCAGCCCATGCAGACTCTAGCTTGCACTACACCGCTAGCCTCGATAGCCCTCTTCATCGGCTTCTGGACATCCTACTCCGTCGCTAACGCACCAATTTCGATTCATGATGCTAGGCTGTATCGTACGTGTATGAATATCCTCCATGGAGGAAGCATGTTTCTAGAAGAATGGTTGCCGCAGTTCTTGTCCGCGGCCAACTTTCACCAGTTACCTCCTAAAGGCCTAGGCTTCTGTATAATAAGCTAGGAGTTGTATGTAGCGAGCGTGGGTCCTTAGGTGACGGATTCCTATGAGCGGTTTAAGGATCCTCGCACTCTCAATTTGTACGATCAAAACTATCAGTTGCTTTTGAATATATACAACGCTTTTGTTTAGCGGAAGCAGCGACCGGGGGGCGTGCCAGTAAATTCATCTCGAAACTTCATGCTGTGTTTTTGGATATTTGGAATGACCAGGATGGTAAACCGCAAATTTGTTCGTCAGACGCTCCTGGATGATCATCTGAGGGGGGCTTACGTGTGTACACCTGGCACTCCCATTGAATGAGCCAACGCCAAAACAGATTGATCCAAGCTTGTTAGGCCGTACTGTGATTGAGCCAACCGCCTTTAATTTATTAGCAAATAAATGTCACTTATCAGTTCCATAACTGATCCATCATTCGAAAATATGTGCAAATATTGTACATAACGATTATTGATTGAGCCCCCAATTTAATTCCATTTCTTACTTCCACATTTCCATCATTAAGCTCTGAATTTAATAATTATTGTATTGTTCAATGATTATTGGTCATTGCTGCGATAAGCTATGCTATGTGCTAAAAGTTATATATACGTCATCGAAACTGATACTTCAGCTTTGTTTTTGTGGGACATCCCACACAACTGGGAGGGAGCAATTGGCCAAAATATTGGGTAATTCTAGTGTAAACTTTGCAAAAATTGCTAATAAAGTCCAAATGTTTTGTTTAAGGTACTTATTATTGTCAGAAATAAAACTTTTTAACAGTTTTAAAAATTTTCTGTTCAATATTGAGCATATTTTCGACTGTTGAAACGTGTTGGATACAAAGTTGTCGAATTCAAAACCACTGGTTATTTGGCATACAAAGTTTTAAAATTTGGGGGGTCTCCAGAGGGCCCTTCAAACAGTTACTCACCAAATAAAGCCTTCATTTCACCCAAAAAAATTCGCAGTCGCCAGAAACTTGATTCTCGTTTGTACCAGTTGTACCTATGTTATGTAGTTCCAAACTTGTGGAGGAGTCCAAGGAGAAACGTTTTCAGGAAGAAGCGCATGTTTTGCAAATTTTAAGCAAGTTATCGCTAAATTAGATATTTTAGAGCCATTGGGAGCAAACTAAGCAGTTTTTCTCGGTTTTTTGAAATTTTAATAGGTTTAGGTTTGTTGATTAAGCGTCAATTGTTTGTTTGACCTACATTTCCCAGCACTGTCGCTTGTCCCTTGGCCATGAGTTTGCTTGCCCTTGCATCGAAGTGCAAGGGTGTCGACACAGAGGCGCAGCCCCTCAGAAACTGAAGAAATCTTTAATTTTTTGAGTAAAGGACTATTATAATCTTCAATCACTACGTCTGAATTGTAGTGTAGGCTACAGTTAATTCAACCCATGTGAACTTGTTTTAAACCTTTGATTTGTGCTGATTTTATGAAAACTAGTGATACCCCCACCGATCCCTACCGGTCCTGGGAAACCACAAATTCAGGACTATGCGATGGACTCAGAAGTGTGGCGAGAGGATGTAAAGAAATAAACAAACAACTTGTAACAAAAGAGATGAAACCCAGGGGTCCAAATTCCTTGCTACACTCATAACATCATCAAGTGGGCTGGGACACGTTTGCAAGTCACGTAGCTCCCCCAACGCGGTGTATGCGTGGGATTGGGTGGGTTCCCCCCTCGTGACTTTGGGAGCTACGTGATTGGGGGCAAATTCTCACGGGCGGCCGCGGGCGGGGGCGCCCCCCACCCCCCCCCCCCCCCTTATTATTCTCTCTTGTCCACCGTGTTCTCCCTCTCCCCCCCCTTCCCCTTTATATTTGTGTCTCCCCTCTCCCCCCCCCGACCTTGGTACGTTGGCTGACCCCAGTCAGCCGCTGTAACTGTAAGTTAGTATTTAGTGTTTGTTTGTTTGTGTGACTGAGGGATCATCCCTGTATTCTATTGTATTGTTATATTACTATAACTCGTTGTTCTGTTCTTTATTAAAGTGTATTTAGTTAGGTTTGAGTTTTCTGAGCTCCTGCTAGGTAGGTAGTTACATCTTAAGTGAGTGAGAGTGCGAGTCATCTCGCCCTTAGGATCGGACTATTTACTGCGTATATTGTCTGGCGAGGCTGTCCCGACCGTCTCCTGTAGTCGGTCTGTTATCCATCTGTGCCACGGTCTCCGCGTCCGCTACGTCAGGGCGTGGTAACGGTGTTAGTAAGTAGGTTAAACTACTACCCCCGCTACATTGTGGACATTGTGGCTACATTGTGGACACTACCCCCGCTACATTGTGGCTACCAGGGTGGAGGACCAAGACGAAACCGAGGACAAGCCCGAACCGGAGGCGTCAGGCACCCTCGTACCCACGAAACCGGGACCTAGAAGAGAGAAGGGAAGAGGGAGGTTCAGCTTTTCACTCACCATTGAAAGTAAAGAATTGGTCCCGCCGGGGATCGAACCACGGCCCTTCTGCTCTAGAGTCAGACATGCTAAACCACTACACCACGGGACCATCAGCTGAACTCCCATTGCAGGCTTATCAATCTTTCCTATGCCTGCTTCCCTTACATCTCCCCCGGGTTTCTTTAAGACGCGTCCCGCGGCTTACTCAACTCGGAATCGAACCGAGAGCGCATCCAGCGCAGGGCATTCTGAGCCCAAGGGATCCGTGCTCCCCCGACACACGTTCCAGACCCCTTTAGATCCAACCAACCAGAAGCAACTACTGGGGGACCGGAGACAGGAGTCCAATCCGGGTCCTGAGGCAACCTCGCCACATGTAGCACTTCTACCAGGGTGGAGGACCAAGACGAAACCGAGGACAAGCCCGAACGGGAGGCGTCAGGCACCCTCGTACCCACGAAACCGGGACCTAGAAGAGAGAAGGGAAGAGGGAGGTTCAGCTTTTCACTCACCATTGAAAGTAAAGAATTGGTCCCGCCGGGGATCGAACCACGGCCCTTCTGCTCTAGAGTCAGACATGCTAAACCACTACACCACGGGACCATCAGCTGAACTCCCATTGCAGGCTTATCAATCTTTCCTATGCCTGCTTCCCTTACATTATTAGAGATGATCAGTGTCAATTTTTAAATCGTGCTATATTTGAAAAACAGGAGGGGAACAGAATTATTAAATTTACTTGGTTTATCATTGCCCCCCTTGTTGAAATCGAAAAGTCAAACAGACATAAAAATCGAAGAATATGCAAATTAGATAGTTGAGCATGAAATCATCTGAAGACAATTTTGTGTCCAGCACAACCGTTGCTACTTGGCAACTGTTACTTAATGACATTGATGGCTTTCTGCCAACAACCGCATGTAACTTCAGTCACGGAACAAATTTCCCGTTTTGATAAATTTCCGTACTGTACTGGTGGATTTGAAATTATGATTTTAGAATAAACCTTAATGCTAATACAGAGCGCTAGCCTATTTGCGCAAAAATTGAGCATTCATACTGCTTCGCTTGCTAGAAGCCAAACCATATTTCCGAAAAGGCCAATAATCAACATTCCTTAAATAGAATCAAGGTTCACTGACACTGGGATTTTATGTTTTAAACCGTGTAACCCGAATCCCTAAGTCTAATTTGTTTAGATCCGGCAACACAACCAAAGATGGACCTTCCATCGCACGCAATACAGTTCGCTGGAATAACTGAGGCCCAAATGCGGAATAATGCCCCTTTGTGGGGCCTGCTTGTTTGTCCTATCATTATAGAATGTGTGCACGAAATGAGTGCTCATAGTGATCTGTTTAACTTGACTATAAGTGCTAGCACTTTTTCGTTTGTGCGCCGTGCTGTACAAAACTAATTTCCAACAAAGCTTTCTATCAGACATAAAACAAGAACGACGGGATCAGATATTTTACGTATGATTCCGATAGTTAAACGTTTAAACAGAAGTAAACCGTGCTAAATTACGTAGAGCGATCACTGCTGATCCTTCTATTTTCTACAGCCTTGGAAGTTGGGTGCGCTGGATGCACGTTCAACTGGTTAGATGAGGAAACTCAATCCTGACACCAACGCAGTGGAACAGACTGGGTCAACAGTAAATTCACGGCCAGCTCTTTATTAAGCAATAGGGGTTCCCTCGAGAAACACGTGCTATACTGCTAACAATGAACGGGTTTAATAATCAATGGTCTGCCAGAATTGCCCTTTGACAGGTTTAATTTTAAGCTTACAGGTTTAGGGTACACACTGTCTCCAAGGACTTCTATTTTCTCTCAACTCGGTCACTAGACGGGAATGGGTAGGTACCCTATGTGCTGGACTAACTAAACTCTTAGGCTATCATCTATTATTTTACACTCAGCTCTGTCCCTCTAATAATAGATTGGGCCTTCACACTAGTAGTCTTGCAATTAACGACAATAATTTTGATCTAACAAGGGAGCGACTTTGGATTCGATTCGATCCGTACAACGGTTACCAGGCAAAGTAATTTAGAGTGGCGAGAGTTGAAAGTCTGAAAGTTGAATTGCAGTTACGGGCCAGGCGACTTCGAGGCCTCTTAGCGGCCAGCAGAAGGGGTCTTTGTTGCGTTGACAAGTAAACAAGAAAGACCCGTTTGGGAGGGACAGGGGACTAATTCCTGACATTAATATTAACTAATACCTAATTAATTAATAATACTTTTATCCTACCGACAATTAAATGGCAACTAAGTGCTTAAATTTTGAGTTTCAATTATTTTCTTCCTTGTAGCTGCTATTCCCTCTTTACGCTAATTCTTACCTATGCCTATGTGTTAAAGTAGTGCAAAGATTGGTCTCTCCCTCTTCCAGCCTTGTGCTGGGAAGGTCAGCTGGTCATCATGTGGAGCTTAAGTGACCTTTCTTACTTACTTCGCTATGTATTAGCTATATCTAAGCTACTTGACAACTTGTTAGTTTATTTTCCTTGAGCGGATAACTCGGAAAGTACCTTATCCCAGTGTGTTACCTTTTGTTTACTACGGCTTTTCGTCAGCCTTATAGTTGCGCACTGTTGAAGCAGTGAATCTTCGTCATCAAATCAGCTAACTAGTATTCAGCAAACAAAGATGAAGAGGGGAACGAAGTACTGATAAGGGTATGAGGCTAACCTCATAGAAAGGCTCCAATGATTTAATACAGCTTAAGGTGTTTTCAAAGCTAACTCTTAGATTTGGGTGAAATACCTTTTACAGACTGGCCCAAGGTAAATCATGGTTTGCACTAATGTGTACTGTCCCGGTTGACTCGTTGACACAACACTAGCATCAAACCGCACCAAACAGCACCCAAACAAGGTATGCAAGTGTTTAATTAAATGCAATGCAATTAACTCATCAAAATAACTTTATGTCATGTAATTGTTCATTTACAAGGTTCACCACAGAAGGCTGGTTGAGGCTGACAGTACTTCGGAACGATCGGTTTATCACAAATTGGTTGCCCACAGCAGGTTTCGCCGGGCGCGCATTCATCATTGCTTAGGCACTGGCTCGAATCTCGAACGCACTGACCCTCTTCGTATCTGTGAGCTGGACGGCAGCTACAGCGACGACCAATTCCATAGGATCATTGGCAGTAGGCATTCTCACCGCCCCACCCGACACAATCACTTTTATTTTTGCACTCATTAGCAGAGCAAATCTGTGGGACGACAGATACCACAAGAAAGCTGACAAATAACCACTTCATAATTGGACCACTTCAAGAAAGCAAACTGAACAGGGCGAACTAAGATGTAAAATGTAAAAATATAAAATCAGCCAGTGGTTATGGCGCTGAATTTGGAGGCTGCAGTTATTTTGATAAGGAATACAAATTGGCTTAAACATATGTGGTATTATTGGAAAATTTTGCTTAATGTACACTAGGGACGGTAAAGCTTGAATTAGCTACGTTTAGTTCAACTCCAGCAATACATTGAACTGATTAATTAATTAATTCTATTATTTATTTGTTGCAGTTAGCTGAGAATTCATTATTAATTTCCAGAGTCGAGGTCATGCTGAAACATACAGAGGGTTACATGTAAGCTTGGAACTGTGCTTGTGGTGACTAGAAAAGACATTAATGGCTCGAGCCTGTGCAATATAGAATTAAAATACGAGAAGCATATTTTTGGTATTTTATTAACGAAAAAAGAACAAAACACAAAGAACGTTTAGTTTGAACTGAGAATTTCGTTTTCCAGTTAGTAATGAGGTAAGGAACATCAGACAAACGTGAGCAGACCCGAGACCTGAATCTGAGACCAATTTCATCCATTTGGGGGAAACACATCGATGACCATCACCAAGCAGCACCATCACCAGCATTTTCGAACGATTACTCAGCACGAAGTGACTTGGGAGGCATCAAATCATAATTGAGGCCATTCATGTTGGGTACATTATGTTAAAATAGAACATCCCAACTATTATTTTCATAAAATCTGTCCCCGCCCCGATGGCTGAAGCTCAAGACCTCTACATGTTTGCACCTGGCGCTCCCACTGAATGAGCCAACGCCAAAACCGATTGAGCCAATCTTGTTGTGAGGTACTATGATTGATCCAAGTATTATTAGAACTGGACCCGGTAATTAGTCAATTAATAAAACACATTTTATTGTGGGAGTTCTAAATGTCCCTCATCACTCCCATGATTGTCAATGAGCCGACACTTCGTGCAAGATTTACTCATGTTAAGTACTCATGGAGCCACCAATTCATTTATCGTAGGTGCTATTGAGAGCTCGCTAACATAAGATTTAATAGCTGGCAGGTCTAATTGTGACAGCAAGACAAGTCAGACAGTGAGTGTGACGTGACCATATAGGTGTAAAGACGAAGAGGGAGGTTGGGGATAGGGTCCTCCAGCCACTATGTTTGGGGGGATGCCCCAACAGGAGGTTAGGTGGTCAAAATTTTTCAAAAATTGGGTATTTTCAGGGAAAGGTTTGTAACACCGTTCCAAAAATCCAATTATTAGATTAAAGTAAATTTGCAACACCGCGACACCTGCGACTCAAAATGGAACCATTGACATACAGACAATTGTTCATAACATCTTTAATATTTATATCCTAACAAGTACATAGCTGCTTCAACTTAGCAGCGGAGCAACGGCGAAGCGAAGTATTGAAAATGCGGAGAAATAGCGAATCGGCTGTCAGTTAATTACAAGAAAGCAAGGTTTTGAGATTCGGACGGACCGAACACTCCATTTGGCTTAGACGTTTTAGATCAAACCAACCTTCAGGATTTTTGGTGTTAGAAAGCGGTTTTTTCATCACATGAAAACTTCTAATGATTCTGCTTGTTGTGCTTTAAATGCAAAATAATTTTCCTAGCATACCAGCTAAATGTTGACCGTCGATCTCTAAACATTGTTTTCTCAAAACTGCGGAATAGGCCACAATTTCTACATGGACCGAGGGACGTTTTTCGGGTTAACTAGATGGCTCTTAATCGGTCATATAAACTTTGCTAAAATAAAATGTAAAATGTAAAAACTAAAATCTAAATTTTGCAAAGTGCACACACAGACACACACAGCCGCACCCACACACATACACATACACACACACACACACACACATACACACGCACACACACACACAAACACACACACACACACACACACAAACACACACACACACACACACACACACACACACACACACACACACACACACACATACACACACATACACACACAAAGCTAGTTTTGATGAGTTATGCAAGATTATTAGTTTACAATGCACAGCTGTCATCAATCGTGGCCAATGGCCAGTAGATAATATGCACAATTCAATTTACTTAATTAGACGTTCTGGAGATAACAACGATTTCATTATGAAAATGATCAAAAGATAAGGCTAATCAATAGGGCTCAATCAATAATCGTTAAGTACAGTGTTTGCACATATTTTCGAATAATGGATCAGTCATGGAACTGATAAGTGACATTTATCACTCCCAAAATAAGAAGTGTTTTGCTGGTAAATTAAAGGCGGTTGGCTCAATCACAGTACGGCCTAACAAGCTTGGATCAATTTGTTTTGGCGTTGGCTCATTCAATGGGAGCGCCAGGTGAACACACCTAAGCCCCCTCAGATGATCATCCAGGAGCGTCTGGCGAACAGACTTGCGGTTTCCCATCCTGGTCATTCCAAATATCCAAAGACATAGCATGCAGTTTCGAGATGAATTTACTAGCACGCTCCCCCCCCCCCCCAGGTAGCTGCTTCCGCTAAGCAAAAGGATTGTATATATTCAAACGCAACTGATAATTTTGGTCGTACAAATTGTGAGTGCGAGGATCCTTAAACCGCTCATAGGAATCCGTCACCTATAGACCCACGCTCGCAACACAGAACTCCTAGCTTATTATACAGAAGCCTAGGCCTTTCGGAGGTAAATGTTGGCCGCGGACAAGAACTGCGGCAACCATTCTTCTATAAACGCAAGCCCCAGAGGTGTCAAAGGTGCAGGCTGGGAGTCTGTCCCCCGCATATGCAGCCCTGACAGAATTCAGTCAGAGTAATGTGGCACTCCAATTGGGTGGTTTGCCTGCTGAGGGAAGGCCACACCTCCAGCTGAGCCTGGAGAATTATCTGAGGTAGACTACTGCCCCCATTTGAATTTGGGCTCATTTCGCTTCATTCGGAGCAATTTAGATGCCACGGACGAACTCCCTAGGCCCCCACCATTGGACACAGCTGGTTAGACCGAGCGGGATCGTAATTATACATGTAGTATTGGTTAAAATGCGGATTATAAAATAGCTGAGGCTCGGCAGCTGGGCCTCTGGAACCTACATGAACACCACTACCTAAAATTTCGCAGGACTCAAATATAAGTACCGCGAGGGTAATGTTGACAATAGTGGCACCAAACGAAGACATCGGACTGTCCCCATGGACCAAGCTGAGGGTTGCCAATTACCAGATGAAGAAGCCTAGGGACCCGCATTCTGTCCAGTGTCCTGTTGCAATTTCGAATCCTGCTGCTATAGATTTTGAGGAGTAGTGTCTTTAAATAATAAATAACAAGGTTACCCAAACGCTTACTGAAATTAGGGCAAATGCTTGAAAATTTATTCCGCATGTAATATTCATCGTAGAGGCACACTATAGCATAGGTAGTACCTGAAGACGCTACTACCCCTTCTCTAATTTCGTTCTATGAAATTTCCTATCAAAACCTCCAAAATTCCTTTGAAAACTTTTGAAAACGTTTAACACAGTTAATTATTCATTTACTGAAGTGTCTGGTATTGGTCATGTTTTTTCGGATGTGAAAACATATAATGTGCAATCTTCAAAGTTTAGTTTCGTCAAAATAGCAAAATTATTTATTTCCTTCAATAACCGTAAAGATTAACACTTAGATGGAAACTGTTTTATATTTGGCATGCCGGAGATCGAGCACGAAAATTACTTATGTCAGTTCTTTTTCGCAAAGTATTCTCCCACGCCAAAAGATTAGTCACAGATTCTTCAGTTGAGGAATTTCCATTGTCGCATACGGCGGTTTGTCAAACTTTGGAGATCCTACGTTTCATCTCTCTACCTATTTGTGGTTCGCCCGAATCGATATAATCTTTACTGAAACTCTAACTCCATTTTGATTTCCTAATCGGTTCTCTTAACTCAACACACATCCTCCCCCAATTGGGGTGACAACAAAATGCAGGAATGAGTGAAACTAGGGGAAGGGAGAGTCGGAAATTAATAACAAAGGGGAGGGTGTTTGAGTTGAGTTAAGAAAACGTCAGATCGCCAAAGTTTGACAAACCGCCGTACGCGGCAATGGAAATTCCTCAACTGAATGTGGTGTGACTAATGTTGAGTGGAAGAATGCATTGGGAAATAAGGACTGATATAAGTTGATTATCCTGCTCGATCTCCGGCCAGCCAAATATAAAACAATTTCCATGTTATTGAAGGAAATGAATAATTTTGGTATCTTCAAGATAACCATGAAGATAACACTACATAAATAACTTATTAACTATATGTTTTTGCATCCGAAAACACATGACAAATAACAGACACTCCAGCAAATGAATAAATTATAATAAAATTTTTGAAATGATTTCAAGGGAATTTTGGAGGTTTTGACAAGTAATTTACGAAACATTTCATAAAAGAAATTTGGAGGAGAGGTAGTGGCGTCTTCCACTACAGCCTATACTACATACAGCAGTATGAAATCGTTCGATTCAACAAAGGTGGAATACTTAGCATGACGTATCGACAAGCAATTTTTTGATACGAATGTATTGAAATTTTGGGTCAGAAATTGGTAATTTTTAGAATAAATAAATTTTTCGAATTTGAAAAATGTATTCTACTACGCCAATGCAGATACCTTAGCGGCCCCGATGAAGCCAAAAACATTTCTACCAAGTACTGAGACAGCAGTAGCTTGTCAAATTTCGAAAAGCCGCAAAGATCAACGCAAATGCAAATAACTTGCAAATTAAAGTAGATATTCTCGCTGTAGAAATATGTATGCTATGTTGTAGATGTAGGATGCTTGATGTAGATGCTATCAAGAGTACATAATAACTAAGAGTGTGACAAGCGTCACACTCTTAGTTATCAAGCAGAAAACATCATCTGCACAATAACGGCCTACCCCCCCACAACTGAGTACCAGGTACACAATTGTGCACGAGCACTCGCTTGTATGTTTACATGTTGAAGCCAAAAACATTCTATCAGCAGCTGGCCACTTTTGAGCTTCAACATGTAAACATACAAGCGAGTGCTCGTGCACAATTGTGTACCTGGTACTCAGTTGTGGGGGGGGTCACCAGGTACTCAGTTGTGGGGGGGGGAGGCCGTTATTGTGCAGATGATGTTTTCTGCTTGATAACTAAGAGTGTGACGCTTGTCACACTCTTAGTTATTATGTACTCTTGATGCTATGTAATTATCTATGTTGCAGAACTCTCTATGCTTATACAGTAAATATCGTGATATGCTTATACAGTAAATATCGTGATTACCTCATACTGTAGTTGATTTTTTCTCTTTCTGTAGCTTCGCTAATCATTTGTACCGCATTTGTATTTGTATCTAATTAATGTTACTGTAGTCTACGTTTACTTAGGCTTGGGCTTAGAATCGTCTGATCCGACTAATACTCCACGAAGGCTTCTAAGCATCCAACTAAGGATAGCTGATGCACTATTGTGTATTAGTTAGCTAGTGATATTGGGATAGTATATTCCTCAAGTTCCCTCAAACATTTAAGCAATAATGCTCCCAATTTAATAAGCAATCGAAGTAAATGTGCCTACTATAATTGCTGATTTACAAGCTCATGCTTGTAAAAACGTTAAGCATTTTGATTGAGGCTTACAGTAATTTTCAGTACGCGGTGTATCGCCACCCGGTACTCTGCAGCATATGTCACCAGGCGCACAATCGTCGTCGCTCAGGCACTGGTTTGGATCTCGGACGCACTGACCTCCTTCGTGTTTGTGAGCTTGTCCGCAATGACAACGACCAGTTTTCTTCCCACGTCGAAACTCACACTGAACATTCTCACCGCCCCATTCGAAACAATCGCTGTCTCCTTCGCATTCGTCTGCAGAGCAAATCACCAGGACGGCAGATGCCACTAGTAGGCTGACAAATAACCACTTCATTACTGGAGCACTGCAAGAAAGCTAACTGAATTGGGCGAACTGACAATGTCTCTTAGAAATATGCAAAATCTCGTATTGAATTGGATCTGTATTTGGCGGCTGCAACTGGTTTGATAACGAATATAAATTGGTTACAATATAATGTGTGGTGTCACTAGGCTGTTGATAGTATCGACAGTAAGGTTTAAATTATGTAATGAAGCGGGTAAGATTGAAGTTGGATTCTTTCATCTATCTTTTCCAATAATCCTCCAGGGGCCAAACGGAACATTGCGACGGAAGGTCAGCGTGTCCACTATCGGAATCATCCGACTTAAATACCGGATTCTGAAAGGTGAATCTCTGTGCCTAGAGTCAGAAATCCCTATAGCCGACCTAGTCAGGGGTATTGACGTTAATTCGTTTAGACAGGATCGAGAGGAATGATCGCAACAGGATCTGATTCTGCAAGCCGGATCGCAACAGGACCTGGTTCAGCAAAGAGATCGCAATAGGATCTGTTCAGCAAAACGATCACAACATGATCTGGTTCAGCAAACTTGACCCTAGCTGGGATCAGTTGGATATTCAACAATTTATTGATCAATAATTGGCTTTGGTATAATTTAAATACAATATTATTGGCAAATTTATTAACAATGGAACCAGAAACGTAGAGTTCAGTATATTTACAGAAAGCAAAGTAAGTACAGGGTGAGGGTTCCTCTTCTTCCGGTAATGATTATAGGGTACAGTCAAGTATTGTGCGTGTGTGTGAAGGTGTGTAAATTAAATCAGCTTCCTTATCCGTCTAATCACAGGTTCAAACTACAAACAGTTTACTGATAATTGATTAAATTAAGATAATGTATAATTCTGTTCCGGGAATGGGTGAGCTAGCTTGGATCTGGTGTTAGAGATTCACAAGGAACCGCACAGATCTAAGGCGGCTATGAGGGTGGAGACTACAGACACTTTGGTCGGTCTAGGCGGGGTAATACCAGGAGATGCCCGAAATAATTAATGTAAATTAAATTCACTTAATTTAAAGATTCACTTGTTTTCAGTAAGCTTCTTCGAATCTATATATCTCTGCTCGACTGGTTACGGCCAGAGACCGGAGAGCCTGAGCTCCCAAGATGTTAAGATCTCCAAAAATGTGAAACATGAGCATAATTAGTTCTTTTCGGAATTTGCGTTTCAATTAAGAGTAGGGTTAATGATGATGAGCTTGCTGGAGTAGATAATACTTGAGAGAAAGTTCAGATACAGTTAGGTTTCAACGTTTCCCAATTTGATCTGGTGCCAGTGATGATCTCTGCATTGGTCACTGAACTCCTATCTCTCTCTATTCTGTTCAGCAATGTATCTTCCAAAATATCTGTTCTTCAATCCTTGACTGATTATGACACCGCTGATACAACTCTGAATAGTTACTGACAATTGATTCCAATTAATGATACTGATACTGTCCTTCTGGGGATTTTCACTGACTGATACTATTAAGCAGACCAGAGGTAGATTGGTTTCCGGCAGCTGAACTCCTCGATCACCTGAATCAAATGGGTTAAAAACCCATTAATACAGGATACACGTGCGGGAATCAAACCCAGCAACGATTACCCACTATAGTTGGCTTTCTGAGACAAAATTGGAGCTTCGTTAATTTTGAGTAATATTTGGCTTAGACAATTGAAATCGACGTATTTTAGACTGTTTTGCAAGCGCACCGCAACATTGCACCGCAACACGATATAATTAATTGCACGTTATTAATTTGGCGCGAATAGATTTCTACCGAACATCATTTTTGGCCGATTTTCAGCAAAAGCCGCTCTGAGTTTTCCTAACACTTGACCTGATCCTACTAAGTCTTTTGACGTCATACAAGAAGTGTCCATAAAGCCCACAAAGACAATGAGCATGCAAGTGTTATCTATGAGCCAACACAAAGTTATGAACCTTTTATTTGTTGTTGCATTCTTCTTTCATTTGTTAATTTTCCACATATTTCATTCTTTTTTGAGCTAATGGAGAAAACTACAGAATGCTTGCTCATAAAATTGTATTACCACATAAACTTTCTGTGATACGTCCACCATTTGTACCATACCTAATTGTAATGCTACTGTAGTGTTACTGTCATTATGTAAGAATTGTCTGATCCCGATTAATATTCCACGAAGGTTTCTTAGCATCCAACTAAAAATGGCTGGTGCTTTATACATTGTATAGTAGCTAGTGATATTGTGCATTGTATATCCCTCAAATCCCCTCAAACATTTGCGCAATAATGCTCCCAATTTAATAAGCAATCGAAGTAAATGTGCATACTATAAATTGTTCATTTGCATTCTGATTGAGGCTTACAGTGATTTTCAAAAAACGGTGTACCGCTACCCGGTGCTCTGCAACAGATGTCACCAGGCGCACAATCGTCGTCGCTCAGGCACTGGTTAGGATCTCGGACGCACTGACCTCCTTCGTGTATGTGGGCTTGTCGGCAGTAACAACGATTAGTTTTCCCATGTCGCAATTCACACTTAGCATTCTCACCGCCCCATTCGAAACAATCGCTGTCTCCTTCGCATTCTGCAGAGCAAATCACCAGGACGGCAGATGCCACCAGTAGGCTGACAAATAACCACTTCATTACTGGAACACTGCTAGAAAGCTAAATGAACTGGGCGAACTGACAATGTCTCGTAAAAGTAGGCAGAATCCCACATGGAATTAGATCTGTATTCGGCGGCTGCAACTGGTTTGATAACGAATATAAATTGGTTACAATATAAAGTGTGGTGTGTCACTTCAGAATTAACCTATTTATATACACTATGGACAGTAACGGTTAAATTAGCTATGCTTAATTCCATCCACCAAAACGTTAATTGATTATTTAATTGAACTGTTGCAGTAACCGAGAATCTAGTCTCTCTAACCAAAGTGAAACTGGAACAACATTCGGTTTCGTGTATTACACATTTAGTAGCTGGAGTTACTACTTGGAGTTAAGATGCCATCTTTACATTAAAATGTAGCTTAACATGCTCTCTTTCATGAAATGTTTCCATACAATGAAACTAAATTTGGATTTCGAAAATATTTTTAACGGATTTTTGAAGAAGTGCAATCTTCAGATTTTTTGCAGACTGAAGTAAATTTTTTCAAGAAACATTGATTATATCATTCGATTCCTCTATCAAATACCTGGGGACCCTTTTCTAGTTGTTCTGAGATCGCTCTTCCGCAATGAAGATATTGGGGCAAACAAAAATGGGGTGTGCAACCTGGTTTTTGCCAGCTTTTCGCATCTGTGGCAAGCGACCACATTAGCTTGAAAGCTGCAATCGGGGCAACTGGTAAAGGGCCCCAACTCTCAGGGCATTTTTGTGTAAAACATAACTGCAAAGTGGCAACCCTTTAGCTTGCATAGTCAATGTTCCACAATCGCAGGAAAACTTTGGTCGTGTTTTATGCAAAAACTACTTTTTTATGATAGATATGGGATAAAGTTGTCCCTGTCTCAGATAACTGGCATCTATCTGTGAACTGTGAGATCTTCAAATTGGCGCCTTTAGTTTAGCTATACTGTATGCATAGCACAAGAAACGATTGATTGTTTGATTTCTGTAAAATGACAAGTTTTGGACGGCGACGGCAAAATAAGAAAATTGGTAACATCTCACAATAGAGAAAAGCTGGAAAGTTACTTCAAAACGCAAGCTACTACGCGTACCGCAAAACACAAGATATTCTGAATGAATATGCTTATTTCTGTGCAGCTTAACTGCAAAATTGTCAGAACTCAGAAAAACTGCCCTGAACGGAGACGTCGAAGCGAGATTGCGCGGAGGGTATTAGAATAATAAAAGAACATTTTTGGAAAGTTTAATCAAATTTCGTCTTGATTTAGACCGTCAATCAATACATGCCCAAAAAGGAATCACCACCTTAAAAACCTAGGACCAGTTTTAAAAACTTCTCGAGTTGCTGAATCCGCAATTGAGGCCTTAAGTCCTCGAGACCTGAGATCACAAATGTTTCTTAAATTGTCAAGTGGCAAGGTCTCCATATGCAAGATCTCAAGTGCTGTAGTTTCCTAAAACGATTCCATAGTTAGATCCAGTGCGCGTTTCATAAAAATGCTCAAGTTTCCGAATTGCAAGAATGTAATATCCTGCATGTTCTCTTGCCAAAGTAGAATAGCTAATTAATGTCTGCTGGGTCAACAAACTTTCATAGCTTGTTCAAAAATATTGATCATTTAAGAGCAATATTTTGTACTTCCTTTCGTTTATAATATATTAAGGAAATTTAACATTTTAATTTAATTTGAATTGAAATTTTGTTAAATGAATTTAATACAAATCAATCTAATTCACAACCTTTCTATAAACCAATATATTGGTAGAAGTTGCAAATTAAATAACAAGTGAATGCAACATGCAATGCGGACTGATCATGCATATTATAAATGAACAAGGCATTGAGCCGTCTCCTTTTCACTAGCTTGCAAGTTCTCGAGTTCTCAAGCTCTCGCCCGAGTTGTAAGTTCTCGACCTCGAGAAGTTGTAAAACAGATTCGCAGTGGTATGTAATTGACTATATTGAAACAGGTGATAATGTAATGTGGTAGAACAAAACTCAGAGTCTATTACTTAGGATTTGATATTTTGTATATTTATAATAGCTTCAAATTGTCAGTTGTTTCTTCGTTTCTTTACAGATGCTTCCTGAAACTGCCCCCAGGTCGCAGATTGAACACATCATTATTTAGACTCTGTTTGAATTACAAGAGAAACTTGGAAATTATTTTCTACCAGGGTCTTGAAAACTGCTACACCTTATAAAATTTATCATTGGAAATAGCTAGAGCATAGCTTAAAATCGTTATGATTGAATCTTGGTGGTGCCAAATTGGAGACTTTCTGAATGACTTATGGTGCGGCATTCGAAGCCAGACTTTTACATTCGGAGCCAGCCAATTATGAGACAGTTGTTTATGGAACTTAGCCCGTTGAGAGGTCATATGATTTGATTTAAATGTTGGAAACATCGAAACGGATCGTCCGAAATTCCGGAGAAAAAATCATTCCATAAAAACTGAATTCCAGAAAACCGCCTCAGCACACAGCGCAGCCACAGGGACAGAATCCTCCTACCTGAATAGTACATTTAAGCTGCTATCAATGCAATAAACACGGACACCGGCAAACCAATGTTCATTAAAGTAGTCTGACAGTCGTATTTGTGGCAAAAAACCTGTCACATTTCAGTAATTGTAAAAATGGGTTTTCTGGCACCTCGGCCATTTCTGGTACCTTAGCCCTTAATCCCCTATATTTAACATGTAAAAGTTTATCTGAAAATCCCTAAACTCAGAAAATCCTACCTACCTTAAGCAGGAAACATAGGAGCAGCCAAGACGCTTAATCTTTTAGCAGGTAAGCGCTAAGTAAAAGCTAGATGTAAATGAAATATTTTAAAGTTAACGACACGCTATGAAGGTTTCTTGATGAGATTGTTGCTCCAGATTAATTCACAAAGATTTGTTTTATTCTAGAAAGAAAATTGGCAGCTGATTTGTCTTGTAAAGGATAATTGTAAAATTGCCAATTAAACTACAAAGATTTGGAATCAGATGAAATATATTGTTCGTATTGCATTAAGGTAAGCGCAAAATATCAAAGTTGTGATATGGACAATTGGAAAAAAGACTACTGTTTTGCTATGTTGGTAGTAACTTGCTGCTGGCAGTATTGAAGCAGAAACAAATTTGATGACTTTATAGCAAGCAATCAAGGTAGCACTGCAAAGGTGTGCCCAGGTTTGCAGCAATTAAAGCCTACTTTATTACAGAATAGGACTAATAGATTAGCTACTTACCTGCAAATGAAACAATTCCTGAAAATATCACACGAAATTTTGCAGTGTATTTAGAAACAAAGGCGGTAAGTTTTATGTGATGAGTTTATGACTTGCATGACTAAGCAAGGCTTAGAAGTTGCGTTACTATGAAGCAGCGAACATCTGCTTTTCAATGACTGACGCTGATAGTACTTAATACGCAACTAAGCATGCATCACTTGACTGGACGTCACTTGACAACTTCGCTGCTCCAACAAAGAATAGTAGATGCTGCAGCAACAGTTCCATGTTTGACTCATTTAAAGGTGAGCAGTGATGACTGCTTTTTTGGGTATAAAACGACTGGACTTGAGGGTTCCGGTACCAGAGGTGATTGCAATACTAAAGTCTGACACAAAATATGTTACAAAATTGTGATCACTTATACTGCATTTAATAGCCCTCAGAGACCCATAACATTATATATTTTCTGAATCGTCAAGATGAGAAGAAACTTTTTATAAAATTGAAACTTTTGAAAAATTTCAAATGTTTAAAAATATCGGTTTATGGATGTTTTTCCCCGGAAAAGGCCGTGGGCCAGGAGCCAGAATGATCCCAGTTTAATGAGTAAATCAAAATAAACGTGTGTACTATTATTGTTCATTTGCAAGAGCTACCGCAGACGGCTGGTTGTGGCTTACAGTACTTCAATAGAACCGGTTTATCGCATGCCGTTTCTTCGCAGCAGGTTTCGCCAGCAGCACAATCGTCATCGGTCAAACACTGGTCGGGATCACGGACGCACTGACCTCCTTCATTTGTGTAAGCCTGAGGGCACTGACAGCGGCGACCGATTCCATAGGACCATTGACAGTGGGCATTCTCACCACCCCACTCCACACAGTCGCTGTCTTCTTCACACTCATCGGCAGAGCAAATCACCAGAACGGCAGAAGCCACCAGAAAGCTGACAAATAACCACTTCATTACTGGAGCACTACAAGAAAGCGAACTGAGCTAGGCAAGCTGAAGGTGTCCCTTAAATAGATGTCAAATCAACCATCGGTTAGAGAGCAGGTTTTGTGGCTGTAGCTGCTTTGATAACGAATACAAATTGGTTTTAGTATAAAGTATGGTATTATTTGAAGATTAAAGCTTTAGTTAGCTAGGTTTAGATCAATCAAAGTGCGCCTGAAATTGCTAAATTAATTAATTATATAAGTCATTTAAGGCAGATTGCTGTTAATCGACTGAGCCGAAATGAAACTGAAAGCATGAGCTTGGTGGTAATGGTAGCTGGATAAAGACACTGGTGGTTAGGGTTTGTATAATATGGAAAATTGGAATAGACCGTGTGAATCTTCTGAATATTCTGGTGGAGAAGAGTATAAAACAGTAATACGGTAGAAGGCGTCAAAGCTTTGCTCTGAGTTTTACTCACACTTGACCTGATTGTAGTAAGTCTTTTGGCGTCTTACAAGAAGTGTCCATAAGGTCCATATAGGCAATGAACATCATGCAAGTGTTATACTCTATGAGCCAACACAAAGATGTGACCCTTAAATTTGTTGTTACAATCTTCTTTTATTTGTTAATTTGGTTCATTCTTTTCAGAGCTAATGGAGAAAACTACAGAATGCTTGCTCACAAAATTGTATTACCACATAAACTGATACGCAAGTAATAATTGATGGCAAATTTATTTTTGAAGCACTCAATCTTACCAAGATACTAATAAGTTAGATAAATAGATTATATTTGATAAGTGAACTTTTTAACTAGGAACTCCAATTTCTGCTGATTTTTGTGCGAACATTCACTGGCTATTACTTCATTCTATCTACATTTGCAGTGCAAATATATCTTTGATGTCTGGTATTATCAAAAAAATATGAAAGTGACGGATAAAACACGAGGGAAAACCACGTCAAAATCAGCAGCCCAGATTTGTGGAATCAAAAGCGCAAAAGCTATTTTGATTTAAAGCTTCAACGTAATGCTTTTATTGCATTTTACCTGACAAATTCATTCGTAATTTTATATGTGGTGGCTCACATATTTTTACTTGGTACCACGCGACTGTCAACATTTGATAACTGGTAAGCGAAGAAGAATGATTGCCCGAATACATTAAAAACAGTTCAGTTTTGCTGAATTCGCAAAATAAAAATCTCCGAAAGTTTTAGTTTAGTTCAGTTGGCTTCGCTTGTTCAGTAGTTTTCAGAAGCTTTTTGCATTTGGTTCAATTTGATTGCTCTACCATGAAGTTGTGGTACAGTATTGTTGTAGCTGCGGTTGCTATTGTAATCTGCGCCGCAGACGAATGCAACGAAGATGGAGATTGTGCGGAGTGGGGTGGAGAGAATACTGTCTGTGGATATTCGTTTGAGGCTGACTACAGCTACTGTTCCTGCGATGCCGGCTATATGCATGATCAGAATTCCTGCGTTCCAGACCCAGATCAATGTGCCAGTGACAGCGACTGCGAGTCAGGAAAGGCGTGCTGCTATGAAGCTGTGAGCGGTGACACAGATGCCAAGAAGTACTGTCAAACCAGCCCCTGTGCTCGCCCAGGGAAATGAATCTGTAACATGAAATAAACACAACGATATTAATTTCTAATTATTTTTTACATTGCATTTCCATGTATATTTGGACATTCAAAATTAAAAGTTAAATATTGTTTCCGCATACAAGTCATCGCTGCACTATAGCAAAACAGCTAAGATACGGCATCTTTTTGATATCGGTCACAAATTAAGCTTCTCAGTCTATAAATTGAAGCATGACATTCGTTGAAGAGCATCCTTTCCAAATAGGAAAGCAGCGACGGGGATATGGGCTGGCATGCGCTGGTTAGCAATTTGAACCGACTCGAGTCCATAGATACAAATCTGCCATTCCCCCACAGTCGAGTACATCAGTTGCCTTTTTGGCTGAATGCTCTCAAGTACGCACTGGTGGATCTCAAGGTATCTAGTCTTGCATGCACAGCCAGAGAGGTTTTATAAGACCTCCCCTGGCTATGTTGCAGCACAGATAGAGCCAAGTTGGCTGTCCTTCGTTAGACAACCGGGCAGGAGCTCCAGGGAATAGTTCCCAGGGTAAGAGCGCTCACCGCGCCCATTGGCTCTCTCCAGGGCGCGCGTTTGATGTATCACACTGATATACCTCCCCGTATATAATGTACAGGTGACAGCGCAATAATAGTAATAAGAGAAGGTAATATATAATGCTACTATAAGAGGATATATGTATGCATATTTAGCTAAACAGATTAAATGAAGTATTAATAGATGTATATGAAGATGTGAATATGTATTGAAGAAGTGTAATATAACGAATATGTATGAAAAAGTGAAAGTATATATACAACTAACAAGATACATAGTTCATTCAATCAAATCTGAAACTGTACAAAGGGGGGAGAGTGGATCAATTCGAGTGTCAAATTAAAGATTGTTCAACAACAACATAGTACTCTCAACGAAAAGTGTGGTTTGTTTGTGTAGATTGTTAAGAGTAAGTTAGATGAAAAGATTTAATTTAAGCTTTCAACCTAACAGGCATCAAGATAAAGAGGGAAAAGTTTAGATTCTCAAAAGGGCCTAAAAGACTAGACTAGCCTAGTGAGACATGGACACGTTCACACTAGTTTATTGAAAATCACACAATACCACACATCTGTTTTTCCAGTTCACGGAAGGATGACACATAGGAGACTTCTAACCAGCCGCCGACGCCATGGCACCTGAACTAAAGATAAAAGTGATAAACATCTGAAAAGAAAAGGTATACTTCGTTATAATAGATGTAACAACTCAAAGAACCCTTAAAATACGTGCTGCAGGCGCCTAAAGCCATGAGTAGAGTATGACACACCAATTTAATTTATACGAAAAAAGAAGCCTTATAATAAGAGCTACAGGCTCCCGGCGGCCTGAGTGTGAGTTTGATTGCCACAAGTATATTATATATACTTCCTAGTTCACATACGGTCTGCTGGCTATTACAGTACCGCTAAAAATAACCGGGTATTTCGAGAGCATGCGAGCAGCAAATTTGCTGGAAGCTGCTCGCGCTCGTTTGCTCGCGTGCCTGCGAGTCTTCGAAAGGTTGCAAAGAGAAGCCAGGAAAATGAAATCTTGCTTTATGCCTAGCTTTTAGAAGATAGTTTTCGTCTGTTGTTTCAAGTAACTTTGCTGTCGCAGCCAGGGGATTTAGCAAAGAATCTCAGTTTTTCCAAACTATGATGTCACACTTCGTGAATATTGAATTGTGTGAAGTTACGAAATATGAATTATAAAATTTTAAGCCAAAAAATTCGCAAATCTACTTGCTGCACAAAGATTGTGAGCGCTTCAATATACTAAGGAACCGTGTCAAAAATAAATTCGTGTAAACGATTTATTTTACACGAATTTCAAACGTTTTGTAACAAACTTACACGATTTTTACAAGTTTCTTTTTCAGCTGTGTTTTTCTTCCAAACTTTTTACGTTCCGGTAGCAAGCACGATTGGCAATCTTTCCACGCCAAAAATAATGAGTGAAAAAGTTAAGCACAAGGTTTTGCTTGCTAAGTTACACCACTAGCTTGCAGATTTCTTGTAAAAACTTCAAACAACACACACACACACACACACACACACACACACACACACACACACACACACACACACACACACACACACACACACACACACACACACACACACACACACACACACACACACACACACACACACACACACACACACACACACACACAATCACAAAAACTCACACACACACACACACACACACAAACACACACACACACACACACACACACACACACACACACACACACACACACACACACACACACACACACACACACACACACACACACACACACACACACATATATATATATATATATATATATATATACTGGTCATTTCGAGCCTGTGGCCCACGTGTACTTCACGTATGCCGTACGAAGGGCCAAAATGTGTCAAACGTAGCCTCGTTTGTGGGTGAGGCCGATGACTACACATTTTATGGAAATCACGAATCGGCCAAGACCTTACTTCTTGGACCACCGCCTGCCGTACTTCGCTTTCAGGCGCCATATTTACCTAAACCCTGTGAGCAAAATTTTTTTGAAACTGCTAATTAGCTTAATTAAGTAAGCTGAGCTTATGCTTAAAAATGGCTTCGGCTTAGACGTGTAATAGCACGCTCATCTAGTAACTCTGCAACAAGCAAATCAAATGTTCATCCACTGTCAAGCTGCTATGGTGTCAGCCCGGCCTGGTGGCGGCTGTGTCCCGTGGTGGGAAGGCCCCCCCAATCTAGTCCGGAGGCGCTCTCAATCTCTACCGACCTAAATCCGCAACATCTTGATTTGTCAATGTCAGAAGCCCAATTATCTATCGTGTTTTGAAAAGTAGTTCATAATCTCACTCATTTACAGGCAATTCAAAGGGAAACGTATAATTTCATGCAAGAATATCCCCATGCCTTGTCCACCCAAATGCGCGAAATGGCATTTGCACTAAAACGTCTGTGTCCGAATCAATCGGAATATGACTCAATTAGAAAAGATAGACGAAAAACTTGCGGCATGGTTGGAACAGGGACTCATACAATCTTCCAGGAGTCCCTGGGCTTCCCCCATTTTTTTGGTCGCGAAAAAAGACGGGGACTGGAGGCTATGCGTTTATAATCGAAAACTGAATGCGATAACTAGAAAGGATTGTTACCCAATCCCTTACATTCGTGGGCTTCTTGAATCAATTTTTGTGCATTCTATCTTTTCAAATTTAGATTTGGCCTCCGGTTTTCATCAAATTCCTATTTACCCTCCGGACCGAGAAAAACGGCCTTTATCACCCATTCCGGGTTGTATGAGTTTAAAGTCATGCCCTTTGGACTTTGCAACGTTCCAACGTATCATAGATCGAATAATGGAAGGGTTTACGGTATATATTGACGATACTTTGAAGTCTAGTGTTTCTGAGATTGACCATCTAGACAAACCACTCGAAATTTTCTTGCGTTGTTCTCGAGAGCGCGTCATTCTGAAACTTTCAAAATGTGAAAATTTCCAAAGTCTTCCATGCCCTTTTTGGGTCATGTTTTATTTGTCTCCGGAATTTCTGCAGATCCGGAGAAAATTCGGGTGGTTAAGGAATTTTCAGTCCCACAAAGCTTTTTGGGTCTAGCGGGATGTTATAGGCGATTTGTCCCAAACTTTTCTAAAATTGCACACCCTCTTAATTCCTTACTTAAAAAGGACGCGAGTTTATTTGGAGTAGTGCCAGTCAAGGGGCGTTTGAAACCCTGAAAGAAAAGCTAATTACGGCCCCCGTATCAGAGTATCCAGACTTTTCAAAGTGATTTACCTTGGCCACGGATCCCAGCTTTTTAGGAATAGCAGCCGTCGTCCAGCAGACCGATGAGCAAGGAAAATTTCATCCGGTTGCATATAACGCCCGGGCGCTGACCACAGCAGAAGAAAATTACCATGTTACTGAGTTAGAAGCTTTGGCTATTTTCTTTGGAATTTCATACCTTCAACTCTGTTTGATTTGGTACGAATTCGATGTTATAACTGATCATAAAGCTCTCGAATACATGTTGGGTGACCAAGTGATACCAAAAACTGCCCTTGGACGAATAGCCCGTTGGAGATCTTTTCTGCGTGCTTTTCGGTTTCGAGTAATTTAGCGCCCGGGCGTTACGAATGGCGCATCCGACGCACTGTCTCGAAATCCTCCTGTTATAGCCGGTTCTTTTGCTGACCACCCTAAAATTCCAAAATTTCTTTTTGCAATTACTAATCTGGAGGACGAGTATGAGGATCCTGAGGACCCGCTGGCATCCGAGGCCGGGATTGAAGTTTAGAAACAAGCATTACAGTCGGACCCTTAGCGAATATGTTAAAATTTTTCCAGGAAAAAACCCTTCCGCAGGACCCTGTGGAAGCCTACACTATACGTAAGACTTCCTCAAATTACTATGTCGAAAACGAAATTTTACACCGGAGGCTTAAGTTATAACGTCGTGACCCCTTAAAATTAATAGTAGTCTCTGGAGATTGTCGAAGTACGTATTTCATGAATGTCATAACACATTGTTTGGTGGATGTCACAGTGAGAGGGACCGTACCCAGGGAATGATCTCCAATAAATATTTTTGGGAAACTTTATCCCAAGATGTAAATCGGTATTTAGATATATGTCAAGTTTGTGCTGCTTGTGATCCAGGACCTCGCAAAAATCAGCCTGGATACGTTTTTTCTCTCCCGTAGAAGCCCCTTTTGAGAGGCTCTCCATGGACGTAATGCACGCCCACACCACATCCGCTGGGAACTCAAAACTATTGGTTGTAGTCGATTTTCTTTCGCGCTGGGGCTGGGCATTCCCTATGCACAATGAACAAACCCAAACAATTGCAAAAAAATTTGCTGAGAATATTATTGCGGTTCATGGAGCCCCTAGAGAAATTCTTAGAGATCGGGGTACCCTTCTTGTTCTGCTTTAATGGAAACATTATGTAAACTTCTGGGGACTAAAAAGGTACCTACTACGGCCTACCACCCCCAAACAAACGGGGCGTGCGAACGCCTAAACGAAACTTTAAAGGGGCTTCTACGGAAAGCAATTTTAGTATTTAACAGGGAATGGGACGAACTAATCCCGTGGGTTTTGTTCGCCTATGACCCCCAATGATTCCACTGGAGAATCTCCCTACTACCTATTGTTCGGTCAAGACCCCCGATTATACTCTCAAAATTTGCTCATTCGAAAAGATACGCATGCTAAAGAGTTTACTCCTTCGTATGTAGAAGATTTATGTGTAAAATTACAGTATTCCCGTCACGTTTTTAAGGAGTATACTCATGTATTCCTAGAAAAACGTCGAGCTAATTATGATGCAAAGACTAAAGTTGTTGGGCATAAAGAAAATATGTTGGTTTGGGAAGATGTTTCGCTGGTTTGGGAAGATGTTTCGCAGGCGAATATTCCCGGGGGGCGAGCCGAAAATACCTCCCGATGTTTCAAGGCCCCTTCCGTGTTATAAAAGTGGTCTCTCCCACTAATGTCGAAATTCTGTCTACCCATCGTTCAGATGCTACTCCGGAATTGATCAATGTGAATCGTTTAAAACCTTTTACTCATAATTTATTTTCGGCCCAGTCAATTTATCATTCTTTGAATTCTATTTTCTCTAGAAATCTCTAGAATTTCTATTTACCAAACGATAAAAAATCTTTTTTAAAATCATTCCCCTTGATTTTGTTAAGATTCAAAGTTTATTCCAGTACTATTGTTTAATGTTTTGTTTATTTCATCAAATATTTTTTTATTTCTACACTTTTTTTTATTACTATACCTTAACCTCTTTCGTTTGTATTTTGCTATCCTTATTTTTATGTTACATATTTGTCTAACTATTTTAGTACGCGCGTGTTTCATTCTATAGTTGCTCTCTAGTCAGTGCCTTTGGCGGAACTTCTGGAGAACAGCTTGGTAGCGTTTTCGGAAAATTCTTCCCTTTTCTTATTTTTAGTTACTATGCCTTACGGGACAGCAGGATTCAGTAAGTTTTGTTACATGGAACAAGTAAAACGAGTGACTTTGCTCCTCCAGCGCCCTCTTCGGATGGTCCGGAGTATGCCATTCCTGCAGAAGTTTGGCGTTGTATAAAATGTAGTCAATTTAACCCTACGTGGGATACTATGCCGTTTCAACACACCCCTGGATATAGATAGGGTAATCGCGGAAGGGGCACCCTCTATACGAGCATCAAAATCTCTACCTTCTATTCATCTGTTACAAAAGTTCAGGGATGCTTTGATGTCTCCAATTTCCCCCAGTTCCTCACCCCCGGACCCTTACTTTCCAATCTGCCTTCCGAAGAAGATTCCAGTTAATTAGAGGTTTGCTTTGTGTATATAGCATGTGTTGCTGTATGTTTTGTCGACGTTATGTTTATGATGTATTCTTTATTCCAGCGTGTTTACGAGTCGTCTAGCAATCCTTTTCATCGGGAATCTGAAGACACTAGGTGAGTTGTATGAATTTTGCTTGCATCTCGTAAGGTTATAGTTACTATGTCCGATCGTTTCACTCACCCCCTTATGGTCTGACGGGCCATGGGAGCTTGTTAGGATTTGTCGCTCTCCGCCCTGGGACACCTCCCTCGTTTGGCAATCCTCAAAACGTAAAAACGTACCTGTTACAACCCAAAATCTGTCGAGTTCTATGTCAAATATTGAGTTGCCTCATATATTTGTAACGGCGTAATGGCAACCTCCCTTTTTTGATGCTTCTCCGACCAAGACCCGACCCCTCTTCGCGGACTGTAAATTATTATTATGAGTCTATCTCGTCTATGCTGTCGTCCCCATCTTCGTCATGGGATACTGTTACTATTGACGGGCACGCACAGCCCTGTTATCCCACTGGGGCTGGGAGGTCCCCTCCACGTCTTTCGGTACCACCAAATTTTCATCCCTTTTTGCTTTCAAGAGAGAGGTTCGTATGTCTCAAACGTATGTCTCATCGGGTTCTGTTCCGTTTGGCCCTAGTCACTGTGGTTTTTCAGTTGGAACATCTTCGTCTTCCACTACTAGTACTCGTTATCCTGCACTAGTACCACCGGCGGGCTCCTGAAATCCTTGCCCAATTACTCTGTTTCAATTGCCTTGGGGTCACCGGTTGGTTCCGGTTTCTCCACGATATTATTATTAGTATTTGTTCTCAGTGTGGGCAACCAGCGGCACGTGCCTACCAAAGAGGGGATGTTTTTATGTCAACCCCCCTAATTTTCTTGTTGAAACTTTTACTGGGTCACCATACTCAAATCCATCGGAAAATTCTCGCATTTTGGCTGAAGCTATAGCTTCGGATGTTTCGTTTTGGCGTTGGGACTCCATTGATAGATGTCTCCGCCCCTAAACTCCTATCCCCTAATAGTTTAAAACATCCCACGGTTTCTTCAGATTTTCCTGGCTAGGTGTGTTATATACGTATTATTTTTCTTAAATCGTGTTTTTATTATATTAATCAATTGATTTGTAATACCTGTCTTTATTTCGCATGTACGGGGATTCATTCGTAAAAACAGTTCAAAATATAATCTTCTAGGATTTGTCATAAACTTATTGAATTTATACTTTTGTTTGGATATTCCAAATTGCCTCTCCAGTGTTCCTCTGGTCTGCTCTCCATTCGCGTGGGTCTGTACGTTTTCGATTAATTTCTAATACATCACCGTCTGCATCCCGGTCTATTGAAAATGTCTCGGACCTCGATTCCTCCATGGAGGTCGCAAATCAAAGTTCTCCTCCCCTTTCAGTTGCGGAAAATCCTAATCCTACAACTACTACAGATTCGGCTCTTCCTTCTTTGACAAATTTGCCTCCACTGCAACGGGCACCACATGTGCGTCACATATTTTCCCAGGAACATTCCTACCCCATGCATGCACCACAGGAGTCCCCTGCCATTATTTTCGTCAGGTAACCTGTACCTGTTGGGCATGTGCATCCTTATCTGGTTCCCCGCCCTCATTCGCTGCGTTCCTCACCTCGACGACCACCCTCTGAGTATGACTATGATACATCACTATGATGTACGATCCAGGAATTCCCACAAATACCAGATTTGGGGTACCCGGCAATCCTCTCCCTCTTCATCAGGCTTTTGGGTCCGAAACTTCATATTGGTGGTGGGACTCCATCAATGCTTGCGCCCTGGCGCAGGGTGAGCCAGTATCGGAGGAACACTGGACATTAATTTTTGCGAATTTCTTACTGTGGGCGTATATGTAATTTTCGTTTTTTTTCACCGTGAATTTTGTGATAATTTCGTAGACCATCTCAAAAATAATTCAAACTCTTTCGGAAAATGCAGGGTGAATCAGGTCAGTCGGAGGAGCCTAGTGCTTCCGGAGGTGTTGCTCAGAAGGGCGAAGCAGCTCAGGAGGATAGTGCGCAGCCCTCCACAGTCGAAGTCTTTTTGGATATAGAACCAAATGTTGCAAAACCGTCAGTCACGGCTTCTCCGGGCTGCTCGTCCTGGGGTCAAGCTGCCAGTGATGCGACCTCAAATTTGGCGCAGACGTTTCCCCCTAACCCGTCGGGGACCCCGCGTCCGCGCCGTTGTGCGGGCAACGGTTCCTTGTCTGGTTCAGTGGCGGATCCAGTCTTGCGCCGTGCGGCGGAAGCAGCGGCCAGGTCCTCTAATGAGCCAAAAACTAATACAAGTCCACCCCTTACCCAAGACGCTCTCGAAGATAAAATGGCTACTCCAGTCTACCCTCTCTCTATCCCCGCTTTCATTGAATCTCAGGAACTTCGTAACTGGGAGGATTCTGTTCAGACCTGGGCGAGGGCCCCTGAAAGCTTGACATCTTGGGATTCTCGAGGTACAATTACTCTGGTTTTGACCCTCAGGCAGTTGTATGATCAAGTTCAGGAAATTTACGCCAAGGCAGACAAGACTCGTTTTTTGACTTTATCATATGTGAAACATCAAGGCTCTTTTTCGATTCTTCTTCGGGGCTGGCTCTTTCAATATTGAATATTCAACTGAAATCGATCAGCTCTGTTTCTATCCCACTCATCATTGTAAGCATGATCCAAATCTTCGGATTTTTATGTTTTTGATTCCTCGGATTTATCCAGATACTCCGTCTTGGTCTCTTATCAGATATGGCGTACAGCCCATCCTCTACAACTGTATACTATTCGAACCGAAAAAGGGTAAAAGCAAGGGTAGCAAAATTTCAGCTTTCCTTCGTCCGGACCTTTACAGTCCCCACTATGCAGAATCCTCGAATTCCTGTTCAAGTGCATGGTCAACAAATTTTTGTCTCTGCTCCCTTACGAGTAAATCCCCCGGTTGTAACCTCCAAAGCAGAGAAAGTTCCTGGTGCAAAAGAAGCGCTTCAAGCCGAACAAGATTTCCGGGCAGTTGAGACTCAGCAGGACCCTGAAGGGTTACCGTTTGACTATGAACCGGACGAATCATATTTAGTTGAATCTTCGATCACTCCTGACGTCTCTCAGCAGCGCCCGCCGCCTCAGTCTATGTACTTGTCTGCTGCTCGTTTGTTAATTTTTTGCAATTCAATTACAATTTGTTACATTTTGCAAATGCATTTTTTGCAATCTATTTAATGCATTTCCCTACACGTGTTTGACCTATTAGGCATGTATGCAGATTTACCTACAAAACCGGCTCCTCCGGAGGCCGCTGAGGCTTCGCGCAAATACTTTGAAGAGATGGCTGCCTGGACTTCCGGTCCTGCTGTTTCGGCACCCTCAAAACAGCCTGCTTTGGGCGACTTACAACCGGCTTCGGTGACCTTTCCGTTGAAAACTACCAAACATAGAAAAACAGTGATTCAAACATCTGTTGGGGAAGTTTCTGTGGCCCAGCCTGTTCCTTCGAGCTCAGGCATGAGTACTTCTAGCAGTCAGGAGTCCCTCCCATATTGTTCTCAACCTTTGAACCTTCTGAACCGTCCACTCTAAATTTTCTTCTTTTCACTTCTCCCCGAGCCTTGGTTACTTTATCGATCGTGGCCCCGGTACTCCTGGGGTCACGACCTTCAGTTTGTTCCCTACCTCCACTCCGCCTCCAACGACTTCTCTTCCTGTTTCTACACTAATTCCAGCAAATGTCCACCTCTGTCTGCTTCTGTTTCCCTAGCTTCGGTGCGGATGACCCCGTCAGTTCAGCACCCAGTATTTCCTGTGTCTAGTGTTCAGGCTCCGGTTCTTCGTCTCCGTCAGGAGGGGATAACTCCCCCCTTCCACCCTCTTCTACACCTCCTATACCCCACGATTTTCTGCCCCTCTACGAACTACCACTACAGTTGGTGTTGCCCAGCTTTCGATGTTTCGGTTCAAGTTTCCAGTCTCAATGAAACTCTTCGCCATCTTTGTCGGGATTCATTTTTTCAACTTTTGCCTGATATTGGTACGCAAGATCAATTTCTGTCTCTGGAAAAGTACGGGCTATCCCAACAACAGATTTTCGAAAGATTGGGTACTCCCCTCCCTGGAAACCATTGGCGTTTGTTCATGCTATTCTTCAAATTGGCAGTTTACATATGCCTTATATATTCAAGATTTCTTACCCAGAACCTCCCGCTAACCCCCTCCCCCTATTCGAGACGTCGGTCGGAGGTCTGTTGTCCTTGTTGAATTTAAATTTATCTGGGTTGTCAGGAGGGTCGGACGCTGCAGCTCCGGGTGCTGGGCCTTTGAGGTCTACGCCTGGTCCCTAGCTCCCGTCTGCTTCGGCGGTGCCAGTCCTCGGTGTCGCTGACCTGCCTGGGCCATCCCATCGCCCGCATGTTCAAAATCCTTCGGGTATTTCTATGCTATAACAGCCGGCTGTCCAACTCCATGTTTTGCCTCCACAGCCTGCTCCACTTAATCTCCCCCTCCAAATTGCTCTCTATTCTATTCCAATGTTGCCAAGACCTTCCGAGGATAGGATAGTTGTTTGGCCTGAGTCTCACTTTCTGTTTCCGTCCAAATTGGTTCTTGACTTGACGGGGCTAGTGCCGGGGTCTCTCCCAGCTGAGGGGGTCCCTACTATTGTGGTTGATAGACTTCCGAAGTATATCGTGCAGGCTCCGGCAGGTCCTTTCAAGGCAACTAAGATTGATCGGGGTCGAGGATTTGTTCCGATTCCTCCAGATTTGCAAAAATTCAATGAGTAAGCTCCAAATTTTCGTGATTCTGAGAAGCAGCTGCCCTGTCGCACTCAGCCGTTTACTGGGCCCCAGAAAATTGATGAACCATTTTGGCCAGCAGTTCATTATTTGATCAACCATTATCCCAATATGGTTCCTTTTCGAATATACTCTGAGCCTCAAAGATTAAACGGATTAGATTAAAATTAATCCGCATTAAAGAAACAGCACCTCGGATTAAACGGATTAAGATTTAATCCAGCGAGTTAAACGAGTTGAACGGATTGAATTTAATCCTGTTTCTTTAATGCACCTAGGATTAAAATTTTAATCTAATCCTGTTTCTTTATTCACACTTCGGATTAAAAACTCAACGAGTTAATTTTAATCCGACCTGCTTAATCGTTGTTTCTTTAAAGATTAATTGTAATCCGTTTAATCCTCCGCCTGCATTTTCAACTAACTTTTATTTCCTCGTGCAGCTACGCGGATTTGGCGGATTAAAGTTTTTAATCGCTGTTTCTATAATGGCGGATTAAATGGATAAAAATCAACTCGTTTCTGATCAAATCAGTTAATTTTAATCCGTATAATCCGTTTAATCCTGCATTAAAGAAATATAATTTAAAATTTAAATCCGGCTGATTTTTAATCCGTTTTATTCGACCATTTTAATCTTTAAAGAAATAGGCCCATAGATACAGTGAATGTTCTAAAACGGCCGGGTTGAACCAAAAAACGCAAAAAGCCGCATAAACGTCACTGGCCGACCGCCGGTTGGCAGTCAGCCGATGGGCCGTTGGCCGTTTTTGCTAGCGGTCCGGCATCAAGCCAGCAACATTTTTAGGGTCTAAAGGAAATCTGAGCTAGAAAATTGCAAAATATTTATATGATGCATTGAATGATGCACTCAATCTTAATAAGATACTAATAAGTTAGATAAATAGATTAGATTTGATAAGTGAACTTTTTAACTAGGAACTCCAATTTCTGCTGATTTTTGTGCTAACATTCACTGGCTAGCTTCATTCTATCTACATTTGCAGTGCAAATATATCTTTGATATCTGGTATTATCAAAAAATATGAAAGTGACGGATAGATCACGAGGGAAACCACGTCAAAATCAGAATATGTGGTGGCTCACAAATTTTTACTTGGTACCACGCGACTGTCAGAAAAGGTATACTTCGTTATAGTAGATGTAACAACTCAAAGAACCCTTAAAATACGTGCTGTAGGCGCCTAAAGCCATGAGTAGAGTATGACACACCAATTTAATTTATACGAAAAAGAAGCCTTATAATAAGAGCTACAGGCTCCCGGCGGCCTGAGTATGAGTTTGATTGCCACAAGTATATTATATTTACTTCCTAGTTCACATACGGTCTGCTGGCTATTATAGTACCGCTAAAAATAACCGGGTATTTCGAGAGCATGCGAGCAGCAAATTTGCTGGAAGCTGCTCGCGCTTGTTTGCTCGCGTGCCTGCGAGTCTTCGAAAGGTTGCAAAGAGAAGCCGGGAAAATGAAATCTTGCTTTATGCCTAGCTTTTAGAAGATAGTTTTCGTCTGTTGTTTCAAGTAACTTTGCTGTCGCAGCCAGGGGATTTAGCAAAGAATCTCAGTTTTTCCAAACTATGATGTCACATTTCGTGAATATTGAATTGTGTGAAGTTACGAAATATGAATTATAAAATTATAAGCCAAAAAATTCGCAAATCTACTTGCTGCACAAAGATTGTGAGCGCTTCAATATACTAAGGAACTGTGTCAAAAATAAATTCGTGTAAACGATTTATTTTACACGAATTTCAAACGTTTTGTAACAAACTTACACGATTTTTACAAGTTTCTTTTTCAGCTGTGTTTTTCTTCCAAACTTTTTACGTTCCGGTAGCAAGCACGATTGGCAATCTTTCCAAGCCAAAAATAATGAGTGAAAAAGTTAAGCACAAGGTTTTGCTTGCTAAGTTACACCACTAGCTTGCAGATTTCTTGTAAAAACGTAAAAAACGTAAAAAACGTAAAAAACAGGAGACATTAAAAGAAGCCGCTCAAACCATTTTTACACGAATTATATCGTGTAAATAAATCGCGTACACCATAAATTTAACGCCCATTTTTGACACGGTTCCTAATATCCCTTTCAATACATATATATATATATATCATATATATTGTTGTAAATGAGGTTGTAAAATCAAGAGAGGACTAGTCTTAAAAATGTTTAATATGGGGCTAGGTTCAAAAAAAGAAGAGGACTAGGTTGTGGGCGAATTAATATTGGCACAGCTTCGCCGAGCAACCCATATTCGCGGACTGAAAAACTTATCATGGGGGAGCTCGGAGAGCCCCCCCATAATATGAGCTATAAAGGCACTTTGCGGATTTTGAAAAGTGCTAATTAGGCATAACTAATTAATGGGAAGGAATTAAGAGCTAATGTTTACATTTTTGAAATCTCCAGGCCAAGAGCTTTCGAATGATACCAAACTTGTCCGGAAAAAATGGACTTTGGAAAAATTGACTTTCTCTTACGGGTTTGAAAGTGGGGTTTTTTTGTGTGATTTTTGTCAATTTTGTGTTAACTCGATTTTTCAAACGGCCCATAGGAACAATTTTTCTATACTATTTTTTGAATATCTAGGCAATGGTATTTAAATTAGCAAGTTTGTTTTTTTTTGTGAATTTCTGATTCTGTTTCGATTTTTTATAGATGGTCAAAACTGGAAAAAACAGTTTTTGGACACCTTCAAGCTAAAAATTTGAAATCCGAAAATTTTAAAATAGTCTAAAAAAGGGCAAAAACAACGATTTTCAGCCTTAAAGTGGCACCCATATATTGTAAATCAGGGTCGCTAGACACGATGAGCACAGTGCCGACACCGTATCTCGCCTGGTTCATCTGGTTCAACTGGTTTAAAAAAAAAAAAAAAAAAAAGAGTTGAACTACCACAGCCAGTTCCTGGGTCTCAGTGATGGACTGACATAGCTGGAAGGCTGACATTTTGCATAAATAAAAAGTTATTGGGCATAAGTTTTAATTTGGTGGTGTTATTTCAGGGGTTCCTACCCATGGCTGAGTCAGATCTAGTTCAACTGGTTTTCAAAGTTGAACCGGTTCCCTGGTTCCAGCTACTGGAGATGGCTGGAAGGCAGAAATTTGGCATACAAGGTTATTAGAGCATGGGGAATTCAAAGGTGGGTGAGGTCTTGATGATCCGACCCATGGCTGGCCAGATCCTGGGACCACCTTGTTCTAAAAAGTTGAACCAGTTCCTGGTTCAGGCTACTGGAGATAGCTAGAGACTGAAATTTTGCATACAAAGGTTATTGTGCATGGGGAATTCACTGGTGGTGTTTCTTTGGTGATCCGACCCATGGCTGGCCAGATCTGGTTCAACTGGTTCAAAATTGAACCAGGTCCTCGTTCAAGCAACTGAAGATAGCTAGAAGGCTGAAATTAGCATACAAAGGTTGTTGGGCATGGGAATTCACTGGTGGTGTAACTTTGGTGGATTCGACCCATGGCTTGCCAGATCTGGTTCAACTGGTTCGAAAATTGAACCAGTTCCTGGTTCAAGCTACTTGAGATAGTTGGAAGGCTGAAATTTTGCATGGAAAGCTTATTGGGCAGGGGGATTCCGCTGGTGGAATTTGTGATTGCTGCTGCTACAGTTATGGTAGCTTCCCCAAAAACTACACGGAGGTCAAGTAGGGAAAACGCTCCTTGCAGTCACTTGCATGAAAAAGTTAATATGAGCTATGATGGTCAACATTTAAATGTGTCATATTGAAAGATTTAAAATGTTTAACTGAGGAGCTCAGCATTCAAAGAAAAGTAGAGGACAAGATGTAAACGGCTAATATGAGCCGCTACGTTTCTCTTGGGCTCATATTGATGACAAAATGGCAAGCATATATACAGTTTACGGTTGGCATATAAGCATCAGTGTTTATAAACGATTTGATTGGCTTGGGAATATATTGAATTAATGTGATATTTACGATGATAACTTATTTCTCAAGATTTCACAACATGTGAAAGTTCCACATTTTCGTTTCTTCATTAGATTGGACTTCGGTTTCGTTTTGTTGACTATGGTGGCCTTAAGGTGGTGGTATCCTTTTGTGCAGTGCTTTTGTGGTGTTTTTTGAATCTCTATAAATTTCACAATTTTGGAGTTGAGAGCTTTATACATCGTTTTAAAGCTTATTATCTGTACATTCACATGAGCTTACATACATGGCAAAATTAATTTTCAAAAAATAGCCGAAATTTTCTTGACAAGTTGACATCTAACAGGATGAATATAGACCAAAAGTTTTTGAACATCGATTTCTCAAAAACTTACAAATCGGCCAAAAATTTCTCTCTGTGCCACGATATGAAGGACATATGGGCCGAGGGACAGTTTTTTGGATTTTGCTCAGCAGGTCTTAACGGCCTGAGAAAATCGGCCAAATGCACATTTCCACGAAATTTCTGCAACTTCGAATTGAGTTTTCTCTCCACTGAATAAGGTTTAGCCCAAACCAAGAAAAAACGTCCCTCCGCAGAAGTGCGAATTTCGATTCTACGAAAATCTCCGGAATCCGTCGAGTAGTTTTTGAGAAATCGATGTTCGAAAACAAAATAATCGCAATTTTGCCAAAATGGGTTTTTCGGCCAAATCTCTAGCTGAAAGCAATAAAGTTCGGCTGAATAGGCATCATGAGGAATGTGCATTTGGACGATGTATCGATTGAGTATAACTAAGCCAATTTTGTATCTTTAACATGTGGCAGTAATTTTGAAAAAACCGATTTTTCCTTGAAAATGGTCATTTTTTTGACCCTAAAAACAGCTTCTTGCTTATACTGACTTAACCACTGGAGATAGCCTCAAAGGTTGTAAGAGCAAAAATGTTCATTTTCGAGACTCTTTTCCTGCCATACCAACCAATCCCGTGTCTTGTTCACCTACTGGGAGCTTAGCGCCAAAAACCAAAACTTCCTCTTAACTTTTGGCCTAAAAAATACGGGACTGGTCCTAAAATGTTAAAGAGCACGGAAATAGGGTTATTTCGTAAGTTTAAGCCCTTTGCGTAAAGGATTAAAGCCGTAGGAGTCAAAAATACCCGAAAGGAAACCAGCACCTTAAATGTGTACTTGGATGTAACGGTGGAGAAGAAAACGTTTACGTACAGCTTTGCAAAATTAATGTTTATGCGTCGTTATTCATCCAAGCCATTTCAGTGTTGGATTAAAAGTAAGAAAAAGCTAAATGAGCGTATATATATAACAACAACAAACAATAACATATATTTATATGTGTATGTGTCTG